>OMLB01028561.1:0-11911 GCA_900302555.1 Myripristis jacobus | reverse complement strand
AAAAAAAAAAAAGAGAGAAAAAAAAAAAAAAAAAAAAAGACAACGCTTGGTTGGTGCACCGCGTGTGTGAGAGCGTGGCTAGTCCCGCAGCCGCAGCACCGCCAGTTCAGGTAGCCAGCGAGCTATTTCAGTCCGACCCGCACCAAAATTACCTTCTGGTGTTCCTCTCGAAGCCTGTCAATGCCCACCAGCTGCTCCGTGCTGCTGTTGCCCTTCTCGGCCATTGTACACACGCACTCACACACACACACAAACGAAAAGGCAATGTTTTGTGACCCCAAAACAAAGCTCAGGGGTTGCTGTGAGTCCTAAAGAAGTGTTTATGAATGCAGCAGCAGGTATTCCTCAGACCCGATCTGCTCGTGTTCATCAGCGGGGCCCGTGTGGTTATCCGCGCGTTCAGGAGCGAGAGCATCTCACAGCCTCATTTCAGGATTTCCGCATGATCTCAGAAAATATCCAGGTTGGTAGGAGTCCTGCAACTGCAGATTAGCTGGTTCTTCCTCACCGTCCCTGCGCCATGCATGCTCCTCAAACCAGAGTCAAGCTGCGCCGTGTTGAGATTTAGCTTCCGCCACGTGCTTTTCAAAATAAAAGTCGAACGTGTGGCCTGTGAAGTTTATTATACAAATCAAACTAAAGTGAAACCATAGGTTGAACCATTACACTCCTAATTACAATTGAATTTTTTGTTTAAAGGTGTAAGCTAGCGGGGTTTTGAACAGCCTGTTACAGTGTGACAGTGTGAAAGCAGCACAGGCTATCAGTAGATCAGGTTATTCTACTTTTTGACGAGGGCCGTATTACAGAAACATCTTAACTAGGAAAAATGTTCCATAAATTTGTATTACAAAATCAAATCTGAACTAACTTCATTACTTGTAACATTATCTCATTTTACTTAGTCCTATTTTATCTCAGATTAGAAAATCCCAATACCCAAGCCAAAATCATGTAGCAGCATTTACTGTTTATCTGTTGCCTAGCAGCAGATTTGAAAATCAGGTAGACTCCATCTAAGTTTTGATGCCGCCATGTCAGCATTCTTGGTAGATATCTAACATGTAATGAAGACAGATGCAGATGGTCGATTTTTTGTTTACCTCAAGAACTGTAGCCTTTTGCCTCAAGGTCTTTATATATTAGGCTCCTAGGTTTCCTTAGCTCACCACATTCATGCTGGAATTTGGTCTCTTCAGTATGAAAACATTTCTTGAATGTATTTTCTTATCAGCTGAGATGCCCAGATTGAAAACTACCTGAATTTATGGATCTCAAATCATTCATAAACTAATTGCAGTAAATATTTGTGGATGTGGTTGATTTTATTAGTGGCAGTATAACTTCCACTTTGAGATCCTGTGCAGCCTAGCAGATATCACAGCCTACCAAACACAGCCACATAACCCAGACTGTTTTGCCAGCGAGCTTACAGTCAAACTATCGGCAACAGCAAGCAATTAATGATCAAACTTGGGATGTAAGATCTGTACGGTGTTGTGAAAATAAACATTTTTACAGTAAAGCAAGTGTTGAAATCACAGTGTAATCTATGAAGATAAAGTCCAAATTGAAAATTGCTTTAATTATTATTTAAATGATGAACAGGGTGTAAATGTAATAAAACTTCACACTATTTGCATTTGATTTTGTTGTTCGCCCATTGTTCACCCAAACAATTAGCCTGCTGGCACAAAGCAAAAGTGAAGCAAAAGTGTCAGTGGACATAAATCTACTCAAGTGTGAAAAGTTTTTCTTCATTTCTTCTTCTTTTTTTTTTTTTTAATACAACTTAAATCCCTCAAATCCTCTCAAGACTCCTCTTGTCTCTCAAAGATTACTGTAGTGTCTTTTATTCTGAAGCCAAGTCATCTCGGTTTCCGCCCCGGCGTCACTGAGCGCGGCTGCCTTGACGCAGCTGCTCCTCTCTTCCCCCGGTGTGCTCTGGGTAAATGCTGAGGGCTGGTCAGATGTAAACAGTGGACAGAAAAGCTGCTGCAGCGAAGACGAGCTCAACCAAACACCAAGCAGTAAAAACCCACCAGCGGCTTCCTCTCAAACTTCATATTATAGTCAGGCTACATAAAACATTACAGCTGCAAAACCACCGTCTTTATGCTTGATATTGTTGTTGTTGTTGTTGTTGTTTTTTATCAGGCACAACATGTTTATGAGATCAAACTGTGTCAGGAGGGATACAGATTATGTAATAGGCCCAGGCATGTAAATCTACGTGCTTCCATAACAATAACTCGGATTATACTCCCATGGTTCCAGCCCCCTTCTTCCTCTGCTGCTCATTGGCTGTTCGTGTTGCCTTCCTGTGTCGTCGGAAATATCATCATTTATTAGCTGAAGGACAACCTTTAAAAAAGTGGCAAACACGACTGGAACTGTGGTGATTTTCTATTAAAAGTATAAAACTTGAGTTTCATAAATGTGGACCTGGAAAGTGTGGAAGCCGTTTAAGCAGACAGTGAACTGCAAAAGTGGAGTGCATGGATTAAACACTAGTTACACGCCCGATATGATAATAAATGATAATAAATGTGTAACTGCATGCCGTTGATAACCGCTCATATAAAACGACATTCATTTTACCACACGCTTTTTTTGTTATGCAATTTGACCTCACTCAAATATTACATTATTTATTCATAAATGTAATAAATTCACGTATTAGCGACCTTTAGCTGGAGGTTACCTGAAGGCAGCACGCTTTCTGCCCCCACACACTCTCCCATCAAGCATTGCGACCATGACCAAGCTCACAAATCAGGAATGACGCCCAGGAGGAATATAGAAATAATAACCCAAGCAGCCTCGGAATAAACCAGCACCAGCAGCCATTCATGTGGCTCCCGTAAAGCAGACAGGTATGTTCATGTTCATGTTCATGATCATTTCTCACGTGCATCAGACTCACGGGGGCACTCAGTGATGTTGTTTCGTACAGAGGGTTGATGTTAAAGTCATGATGCTTGCTGATGCAATCATCACTCTGACTATGACACCAGTAAATCCAGTGATCTTTGTAAATATATGTGTTTATCTGATTGATGATTATTACTGTTGACTCTAAGGCTGAATGTACATGCGGAGTGCTGATCAGTCTTTATCACATCTTGTGTACTGCACGTGTTTCTGTGTCAGGCTTTGTGAATCTCAGTGTTTGCACAGTATTGAAAAACCTGGAAAAGTCTGTAAATTTGAAAATACAGTTCCCAGGCCCTGAAAAAGTCCTAATTTTGTAGTAAAGTGCTGGGAAGGTCATGGAAGTCTGACTAAATCAGCATCAGCTCTGTGAAAGACTAAGTGTTGTGTCTGTTGAGAGTAATTAGAAAGAAAACATAAAAGTGGGGAGGGGCGTTGTGGTGGTGCTTCAGGGTTTCTGTTGAGTGTGATTATGCACCCATCATCAGGAGCTTATCTTTCCTCTGCAAGGAAATACAGTCCACAGTTTTGATTGAATAAATGGCAGACTGAGTTGTTCAGGCTTTGACTGGATTTACAAAATGATAAAAACTTGTGTACTTGTATACATCTGTCACTCATTTGTCCTAAAGAGGCTTAGAAATATAGATAGACCTTTACACAAGTAAAATATAAAGATTTCCATCGGCAAGTCTAAAAATAGTTTCTTTTGGTCATGGAAATAAAGATAAAACTGATGAGAAAGCCACTGACAAAAGGTGCATGAACCTTGGACTTTGCACATGACATGTTCCTGATTTTTTTTTCCCTCTCAGACTGTGAGATCCTCCAGTAACCCTCTCTTATCGATTTGTATTTTAACTTGGAGCTGTGAATCTGTCTGAAGCCACAGAATGTCTCATCGGATTAATGATGTCATGAAGCTCTGTTGTGAGTTATCTGCCAATCAGCAGATCAAGACCACAGTGAAGGGCTCGGGGAAGGGCGCAGCGGCGGCCGGGGGGCTGGCCTTCGCTGGGGGGCTGGTCGGAGGTCCCCTTGGGATTGCAGTAGGTGAGTCAAAACATGCGACATGAAAAATACAGTCCACTGTCACAGTTACAGACCTGACTGATCAGTGGCTGGACTGGAACACACACACTGTACAATGATAACAACAAGAAAGACCCACCTTATCCAAACACACATACATTTCTCAAAATAATAACTAAAGAAATACATAATGAATCCAAGAGTGAGACTGAGGAAAAATTAGGAGTCTCATAACTAATTTACATATTGTGCTGTCTTTTTTTTTAAATATTGAATGAGGAGGCAAATCGATATTACTGGGCCTCTGTACCAGACTGAAAATTGACTGTAGAAGGCTTAGTTACAAAGAAATTGTGGAAAGAAACGGGAATAAAATTGTTGAGAATTTTAAATACATGTGTGCCAAACTGGAGTTTATTGACACTACTAATACTACTGCGTCTTCTACTATTACTAATAAAATGATAATAATTATGCTGACGTTTATTGATATAGCACTTTTCAAAAACAGGAGTTATGAAGTGCTTCACAAAGTAATGACAAAAAAGAGCAGGACACTGACAAAGGTGTGCCGATAATGTGTCAGCATCCCACTAAAAACACATCAAATAAACAGACTGAATAAGAACAGTAGCTAATATAATAATAGCACTTTAATTAGTAGAATACATAATTTATACAGGGGTGGTGCAATAGCTCTATAAAAGGCTTTGATGTAAAAGTATGTTTTAATGATGCTTGATGATATCAAATGTGTTTGAAGTTAGTAACAATTCAAATTGCATACAAAACTGGAGCTGGGGCCCATAATTTGCCCATAATTTCATGTAAACACAACAAAATTGGTTTGCACATTACGTCACCTGTGCAGGTGTTACTGAGGCCGAGGTTTTATTCCTGTATCTCCAGATGATGAACTGCATTTCACAAGTCAACACCCCTCTTTCTCCAACAGGTGGCGCTGTTGGAGGCCTCCTGGGCTGCTGGCTGACCAGCGGGCAGTTCAAACCTCTGCCTCAGATCATCATGGAGCTTCCTCCTCAGCAGCAGCAGAAGCTTTATGGCGACATCATGGCCGTCCTGGGCGACATCCAGTGGACAGACGTGGCCCAGCTGACTGCGCTGGTGATGGGAAACGTGACGCTGAAGCAGCAGCTCACAGCCGCCCTGCTCGGCTACATCACCAAGGAGCTCCAGGCAGAGGTGCACTATGTGGATTAGTCCCTCTTGACAATTCGGGATATCTTGCTCAGAGGACCAAGTCCCCGGGAGCACGGTGTTTTTGCAAAGAACATGAGATGTTTTTTGTGAAGGTACAGCCTTTATATGATGGATTAACACACATTGCTGTGCTTGTATACGAGAGGATTTATGGATTATGGAGCAGAGACTTTTGATTAAATGTGAAAGCACGTATTTCAAAAGTGAACAGACACATCACAGTCCTGGTAACAGGTAATACTGTTGGGGATTAATTTACTATTTCAAATGGCTGTGCAGCTGGATTAATTTATTGAGAGAGGTGTAATTTATCGACTGGATGAATTATTTATGTCCTTAATGACACTGATAACCAGGTGTCTGGCTTTGAAAGTTACTACTGTGAATGAAGGCCTGGTGTTGGTATGCAAGGCAGCTACCATGTAGCGCTGTTTTTAATGGATACAATTTACAATCCTATTTAAATACCAATGCTAATGTACTGAGTCAGTGCCAAGTGTAAAGGTCAAACTTGATGGTGGTTGCTGATCAAGGAGTAGTTTATCTGCCAATATTCGGATTTACCAGCATCTGTGTCAATCCTCTCTTTATTCCAAAGCTTGAAATTGTGTTTCGACATTAAAAATGTTAAGTAAATGTTTGACCTTGTCTGATGTCTGTTTAATTAAGCACACTTTCTCTTATTCCTGGCCATCACATGCCCCAGCAAATACCTACCGTCCCTAGAGTTTGGCCCCAAGTTCTCTTTAACATCATTTGCACAATATCCATTTTAACTTTATTATTAACTTAACATACCTACGAGCCCTAGTGACTTGCCCGTTTTAAAAATTCAGAACTTAATTTGGTGTCTCAGGTACAAGAGGCTTACTGAAAAATGTTTCCTCCAGCTCAAAAACATCTGAAATCAGATTTTGCCTCTCCTGTGCTGATCTGGAAAAGGCACCCAGATAGTAAAATTGTCTTTATGTAATCACACATAGATGACTAACTTCAACTGTGTGCAACTGGTGCAATACCCTGCAGACTTTTAATTAGCTGCCTGTACTTAGAATAATTTTGTAAGATGTTGCTCTTCCTTTTTAAGCCTTAGGCCCAATTTACATCTCATAGCTTTTGGCCACTTCTTCTGAACACAGCCTGAGAGAGTCAGCCAAGGCCCTTCTCATTGTAAAAAGATTTTTGCAGTCAGATCCCTCATGCCTTGAAACAGGATGCTCAAGAAGACTTTTAATTTTGAAATATGCTATATAAATAAAGATGTTGTTATGCTCAGACATTCGGCCAAGCAGTGTGGCATAATGTAGGAATAACTGCTTCACCGTTTGAGAGTGAAAAGAAACGATAACTAAACTTGAACAGTTTAAAATCATACTTTATTAGTAAATAGAGATTTTTTCCCCCATTCACCTCACAGTTCTCAGACAGAGCCACTCATAAATACATACTACAGTGAAGGACTGAGGTAGAGCTCCTGGGTCTAGCCCACCACGACTGTCTCATCATCAGGGAATTCATAGTAGGGCACCTCCAGGTTGAGAGGGGCGGGTCCCTTTCTGATTCTGCCCGAGGCATCGTAGTGGGAGCCGTGGCAGGGACAGTAGTAGCCTCCGAAGTCTCCAGCGTTCGCAATGGGCACACAACCCAGATGGGTGCACACGCCGAGGACGATGACCCAGCTGGGGTTCACCACACGGTCCTTGTCGTGCTGGGGGTCGCGCAGCTCTGCCATATTCACAGCCGCCTCCGTGGCAATCTCCTTCTCTGTGCGGTGGCGGACGAACAGAGGCTTTCCCCTCCACTTGAAGGTCATGTTTTTGCCCTCGGGGATGTCGCCCAGCTTGATTTCAATCTTAGATAAGGCCAGGACGTCTGCGGATGCGCTCATGGACGAGACAAACTGGGTGACCACGGTCTTGGCTGCATAGACGCCCACCACCGTGGTCGCTCCAGTGACCAGGTAGGAGAAGGCTCTCCTGGCCTCGCTGCTCTCCTGAGAAGACTTGTTGGGGTCCTGCACCTCTGGGCGGCGGTAGTCTGAAAAATCAGGAACCTTGATGTCTGTGTGGGCGAGGCGGATTCCTCCAGGAGCTGCAGATACGAGACATTGGAGGACACTGGTTAAAACAGCAACCCTAACCCTAACCCAAACACAACCACTGAGGGGACAGGTGCTGGTCAACTGTATTTATTTAGTTAGCTTTTAGCCTCAAAAATCTCTTAGTCAGATCTGCAGCAAAAAATAAAGGTTTCATCTTACAAAGCTGCAAATGTTTGGCATTTTACTTGATAAATGACTAAACCAACAAGGATAATCAAAAATAGAATCAATGACCTTTCTGTTGACTGACTAATTGATTAATTTACTAATCAGTAACACTTAATAACTCAGTATCAGCTTTGTATAAACCTAACATTAACTGTTATAAAATGCAACATGCCATGCCATCCGTCCAACAGCCCATTATTCTGAAACCCCAATAATCTGAAAATAAAGTAGCATTGGACCGACTGCCCATTATCCCAAAAACAAACACCTGTTGCTCCAAAAAGACACACTCAATAGTCCAGGAGTGCCGCTGTTATGCAGACGCATGATCGAATAATAAGCCCTCGGATCAATGGGCAGCCCTTATCATCATCATTGACTAATAGTGAGAATAAGTTGAATATTTACATCGGACGGGTTGACATGAAGTCCAATGACTGAGTTGTGTAACTCAAGTGAAGCGACACAAAGCTGAATATCGAGATTTAACATGTCGAATAAAATACATTCGACTAATCGTTTCGGCGATAAGACGAAGCTGAACAACTACGAGCTCGTGCGTATCTTTGATGTGTCTTTTAACACAAATTATGCAACTGCCTCTACGCCTTGTTTATAATGGTGACATAACCCGCGTCCCGTTACAAGACCAGGGGTCCTTAGCCCACCACACAGAGCTGTTTATGCACATTATACATTGTACACTGCAATTACATAAACACAGCAGGATAAAAGTAGAGAAATCTTGTATTTGAAAGTTGAGAGGTAGGCAGAGATTTAGGAAGCGTAAATCTGTAGCTACTAGCCACTCAGACGATCCGACATTACCGGCAGCGGGCACCACATCCTTCACGGCTCCGGGGAACGCCAAGCCTTTCACCGCGTGTTTGGTGCCCTGCAGGTACGGGGGAAAAGCCCCGCAACGGGCAGCAAGGGACATCATCTTAAAACAAAGTAAAGAGCCCTCCACTGAGGAGCTGGGGACACGCCGACCTTTCTTACGGAAAACCTGCGTGTGTCCGTCTGATGACCGGCGTTACTAGAAACTCGCTCCGCCTCGACATCGTTCCGCGTGAAGTCACGCGGCTCAGCCAAAACGCCCACTCCCATATTCGTCATTATTGTGTGTTGACATTTTATAAAAAAAAAATAAACAAATCATACATTCTTTCTTTGTATGCATTTAAGCTCATATACGGGTAAAACAGCGGAAACAATGCACAGCTTTCAAATAACATCTAATTTAGTGCAGGCACTTATCTCAGTCAGACTTATCCAGGGGTCCTCGTGTTGTAAACAATATAGGAAGTGTCTTCGCCGAAAAAAAAAAAAAGCTAGGGACGAGCTACACGGTGCACAATGGTAACCTGATAAAATAAATAAATAAATAAATAAAATATAATAAAAATGAAAATACCTAAACGAAAGCTATTCCTTCTGATCATTTTCGCGTATGTGGCATTTTCACTCTACGCTGCGTACAACGTGTTCTTCAGCAGCAAAGTCATCTCCCGTGTGCACAGGGTGGTCAAGAAAGAGTCAGGTAACCCAGGTACCAAACAGCAGCCTTAGCTAGCCTCTGTGAGCTGCACAAACACACACAAAAAGGTAGTTTAAACTCGGAGCTTTTGCTTTTAGGGGGAGGCATTGGCTCTTGCACACGGACAGGAGGACGCTGTGTTGTGTTTGTGCGCAGGTGGCGTGAGAGATGGCGGAGCCGCTGCCCCGTTTGTGGAGGATGAGGAGTGGAATCCGTGGGAGGACGAGCAGGTGGAGTACAACTCTGCCCTGCACAAGAAGAGAGAGGCCTTCAAACAGCACCTGGACCGCATAGACAAGAACAAACCCAGGAGGTACAAGGTGCAGATCTGGGGGAAAGCTGCCATAGGTGAGTCATGGTGCTCACTCACACTGATGGCAGGAGAGAAATCTACTGAAATACTGAGGGGAAAAAATATTTATTTATGTAGTGAAAATGACTCAGAATTGTCTTGGGGGTGGTTTAAAAAAAAACCCTGCACATCTCTGATCTAGACTGAGAAAACAAGTGTACCTAAGTGAGATAGATAGATGTACTTTTTTTTTTATCCCAAACTGCGAAATTCAGGTTATCCAGACGTTGAACAAGAAGTAGACTACTTAAAATATACCTATCCATACTGGGACGTACAGCAGCAAGTACCAAAATAAATAAAGTGGACCAATACCAAGAATATAAGAAAAAAACCTTTGCAGATCCTATAAAAGTGATTAAAAAAAGTAAAATATATGTATGGAATATCTGTAGAGCTTTTACCTTTCCATCTTGGCATAAACTTTATGCATAATTCTGCTGAAGTGTCCTTGAGCAAGACACTCGGTCCCCATCAATTTAAGGGTTGCTGCCCTTTAGCTGAAACTGTTGATATATCCTGAAAACTGCAGTAGCTTAGAGGGCTCTTAAGTGACCGAGGAGAATTGTGTTTACATAGGGAAAACATTACTTGACCACTGCCAGTCATTTTCAGTCTGGAAAAGAGCTTAAATAATATTTCATGATCTTAAAAAAAGAAAAATAAAAGCAATGCTGTGTGTCCTCATGTGTCAAATTCACAATACGCATCTGCAAAACTTTTTCTTGTCCAAATGTAAAAATGTTAGGAATCAGTTCATTTCAGTAGATTGATGTAGTTCAGTGAGTTCAGTAACACCAAAGGAAATCCACTGTTTTATTCATTCAGGTGAGTAATGATCAAACTAAACTGCATTTCACACATATCTTGATAGTTTCCTAATATTTCCCCCACGTCCTGGTTCTTCCATATTTTGTGCTAAAATCATAGAGCTGAAGTTACTCTCTCTTGCTTTAGACAGAGAGAAAACGTTAATTATCCCCATTGGGAAATTGCATGACTTTGTTTATCATTTTTGGAATGTTAAATTAGCTTCCAAATTCAAACATTTCAAAGTCCATTAGTTACCACATATTATCAGCTGGGCTTTTTTTGAGTAGCCCCCCAAACTGGGAGGCGATCTAAGATTGCTCAAGGATGGACTCAGTTACTACCTGCACCTGATCACACACCAACTGTGTTAATACATGATGATGTTTTGCGATGGAAGCCTGGAAACTAAAGGAGTTACAATCTAATGTTACTACACACATCAACATTTTAACTCGTCTGCTCTCTACAGGGCTTTACCTTTGGGAACATATTCTGGAGGGGCCTCTCAACCCCACCGACAAGGTAGCACAATGGAGAGAGGGCGAGCTGCAGTCAGGGAAGATTGATTTCAGGTAACATGTTGTGGGTGGTTAAGTTAAACCTACACTTTTGCTTTGGGACTCTAATAAAACTTGTAGACAAGTGAGCAACCACAGAATTCGAGAGGACCACCGATTTGACTCTGTGTCGTCCTCGTTCTTTCTCGCCGCCTGCTCTTTAGTTTCTACACGGGTCCCGCTGTGGTCCAGGGCCACGTCCCCCTGGACATGAACAGCCTGGTCCTGGTCCTGAACGGCCGCGAGCAGCAGAAGATCTCGTACTCCTCGCGCTGGCTGGAGCACGTCCGCGCTCTGGTGCAGTCCCACACCGTGTCTCATGTGGCCGTGGTAATGCTGGGTAGCGAGCACTGCAACAACGACTGGATCAGCCCCTACCTGAAGAGGAACGGCGGCTTCGTGGATCTGCTGTTTCTGGTGTACGACAGCCCCTGGGCCAACGACAAGGATGTCTTCCAGTGGCCGCTTGGCGTTGCCACGTATGTCATGTTTTAGCAGTCATCTCTAGTGCACAACATGCCGACTGCTGTTTGAATGAATAATAGCGTCTTACACGTGGCTCTGTTTTTCCTCTGTGTTTTGCAGTTACAGACAGTTCCCCATGATCAGGGCCAACGCTCAGCTGATCACTTCCAGCAGACCGTACCTCTGCAATTTCCTAGGAACTGTTTACAAAAACTCCTCCAGAGAAACACTCATGCAGGTTCTGAAACAGGCTAGCCTGGAGAAGGAGTGCATCACTAATGCCAGGGAGAAGTAAGCCACCACTCTGTCATTTTTCATGTGCGATCTTAGGAATATTAATTACAGTGGATATAAAAAGTCTACACACCCCTGTTAAAATGCCAGGTTTTTGTCATGTAAAAAAATGAGACCAAGATAAATCATTGCAGAAATTTTTCCACCTTTAATGTGACCTATAACCTGTGCAACTCAATCGAAAAACCAACAAAAATCTTTTACAGGCAGGAAATAAAAATAAAAAACTAAAATAATGTGGTTGCATAAATATGCACACCCTTAACTAATACTTTGTTGAAGCACCTTTTGATTTTATTACAGCACTCAATCTTTTTGGGTAGGAGTCTATCAGCATGGCACATCTTGATTTGGCAATATTTGCCCACTCTTCTTTGCAAATATGCTCCAAATCTGTCAGATTGCGAGGGCACCTCCTGTGTACAGCCCTCTTT
>OMLB01028551.1:0-10168 GCA_900302555.1 Myripristis jacobus | reverse complement strand
TCAGCTCGCCTCTACTCGCCTCGACACGGTTTGGGTGGTTTTCCATTACAGTTGAGTAGCACCTTGCTGTGGGTGGAGTCGTCATTGCAAGGCGGCGCACCGTCCAGCTCCCTCTGGATTCTTTGGGCCGCCACCAAGCACAGAAAAGTCTCCACGTCTTCATTTGACCACGGTATCGGTTTGCTTGCCATTTTCCGACTTTGCCAACTTCAGTGATGATCAATGCGCGCGGTCGCTGTTGCCGTTTTTTGTTGTTGTTTTTTAAATGCCGGGTTTGTTTTTCGTGCAGGAGTCGCTCTCGTCACTCCCTGTCCAATCAGTTGCCTGCACGGCGTTTACGTCACATTTTCGGCTCGACTCAGCTCGCTCGGAACCCCGGCTGATTAGGTCCCAAAATGGGACCTGCTAGCAGGTACTACCACCTAATGGAAAAGCTCTCAAACGGAGTAGAGTCGAGCCGAGTAGGTACTAGTGGAAAAGGGCCATAAGATGATCATAGAATTAATCTTATGGCACTTATGAGGTGTTTCTCAAACCCATCTCAAATACAGATGCCTCTGAAGTGTGTCTGGTCCCAGTCCATTTAGGCCTATTTTTGTGTTTGCTGCCATGACAAGTGATTGTTGCGGCAATGCTGCCCCAGACTCTTAAATTTTGCTTTATTTGTGAGTGCACCTTTATGTAATAATTTAATTGCTCAAATGTGCATTAAGCCACATACTGCTACTGCTTTCCCCTTAATTTTTATTTATTTACTTGTTTATTTGAGAGGGATAAAAGCAGTAAACAAGATATCATAGATAAAATACAAACAGAAATGCTCTCACAAATGTGTGTCAATAAATACATATATATGCTATATTTGCTTAAAATAACGTGCTGGTGACATCAAAGGAATAGGATCACTACATGTTTGCATTTACTGTGGCTGGCTGTTGCTTGATGACATGATATTACTTGTAGCTCCTGTATACATCGCTAACTTCATGTGTAACAGAGAAGCAGTTTAAAGACAGACTAGCATAGGAGTTCGACTGCTAATACCACTTCTTTGATTCATTCAAGAAGACAAGGCTTTTTTCTCAGGGTTTAGATACAATTTAATGACCTTGTTCAGCAGTACTTTACCTTAGTCAAATGATGTTCTTTGTGCAATTCGCCACAGAGGTGTAAATGCCTGGCACACACTAGTGCTGCACACAAAGCAAACCACTATATAAAAATCCCATGACATCTAACAGACATCTTGATAGGAATGTTCTTAGTGCAGAGCTATCTGGACAAGTTTGAATGCTAGTTTGTGCATCACAGTACATCAAATGAATTTTAGAAATACTTTTGCAGCTCTTGCTTTACTTGGACTGGCTACTCAGACTCAAATATTGCCACCGTATGGGACGTCGTACCCCTGGAACCACACTGGAACCCCTGCTTTCAGGAAGACAAATGTAAAATCTATCGGCCTATCTGTTTTTTGTTTTTGTTTTTGTTATTTTTGTTTTTTTTAATAAAGATCAGTTTAACCCCCACCCCAATGCAGGATCCCCTGAGTATGGACTGGCGCCTCCATAACCCCGAGCCTGTGACGGTTCCTTACCTGAGCCCCCTGGTGCTGTGGAAGGAGCTGGAGAGCCTGCTGGAGAACGAGGGTGACCCGGTGATCACAGCAGCTGACATGGTGGACCATCACCCCATCATCTACTGGAACCTGGTGTGGTACTTCAGACGCCTGGATCTGCCCAGTAACCTGCCTGGCCTCATCCTCACCTCTGAGCACTGTAACAGGGGCTCCCAGGTAAGGCACACAACAATATAAACAATTAATCAGAAATCTGACAATTTCTCATACAGATGACCGACCAGGAAAAACTGATGTAAGGACAGTCAACAAGCTTTTAAGCAGCTTGTAATCAAGAGGATGACCCTTCCACTTCAGATGCTGATTTGGCCATGATAGCCTGATCCTTTTCTCCTAGCTGATTCTGGTGATGTTCAGTCACAAATTGACTCTTATTTAAAGAGTGACTTTTAAATGAAACTGGAGGATCTTGGTAAATTGTGTTTTCTGATTTCTGATAGCAAAATTCTCTTTCTTTGCATTCTTCTTATGAAATGGTGAGTAGATGGGCTTTTTTATATATGTGGTTACATCTACCCAAGTCTGCAAAGCTATCACGGTTTGAGTGCATATTATTTCCTGAAGTGGATTTACAAGAACTAGAATCAAGGCTGTGGATGGTCTTAGGCTGCATTCACACAGGATCAGGCATTATGGCACCATGTGCAGGTTTTGTGTGGAGGTGTGGGCGTGTCACCACACGGCCTGTCTGCCTGCTGTCTCACTTGGTCTGTTCACTGGCAACGTGATGGCTTGTTTGTTTGTTTGTTTTGCAGGATCCCTGCGGCACACACTGCTACACCCAAACCGCAGAATCCCATTAAAATGAAAGGGATTCCTTGGGCTCTATCTTGCGCCAGAGTCCCTAAACCTGTTATTTGGGGATTTAGCATTGTGTAAGAGGCGTTCCCCCACAAAAGTTGCTATCTTATCTGCCGTTATCCCTAAAACTCTTGCGCTACCCGTTACATTATGCTTAGGAGTGGTTTGGGCGTTACGCCAGTTAAACCAATCAGTGTGCCAGGTGCCATTGCCTTCAAGAGCAGGATGCGCTATCCTAAATCCACAAACCGAAACCCGTGATGGAGAGAGGAAGGTCACTATTTAGTACTATCTCTGCCATCTTCTCAGGGGTTCAACTGAGGCTAAAGCAAGGTGGCTTTTTATCCGGGAGGTGGAGCCGCATGTGCACGTCCACGTGTCCAAGTGGACGTGCATTGAAGGCGCCTGGGCGCGCTCTTGTAACAGCCCAAAAGTGTGTGCAAAAGATAGCAATTTTAAGGAAAGCGCATCAAAGACGCCCACGGACACACCTCCAGGTTCAAATAACGGAGTCGGCATAATGTATAGCGGGTAGCGTGGGCGCAAGATACCGTTTAGGGATAGTGGAAGCTGCTAAATGCGCAATTCACGGGTAGCGGGTGGTGGCAACGGGTAGCGGGTGGCGCAAGATAGGTCCCTTGTGTTTTTGCCAAAATGCCTGTTCCTGTCTGGATGTCTCCATATACCTGTCTCCTCAACTCCTGACTTTGTCAAAGAAAGAGTTTGCAAAAGTACGACCTGTTAGCTACATCACAGGCTGAGAAGGCACTCCTCATGTCCCATTAGAGATTTTATGAACAGGTCAATGAGCCCTGAACTCAATCACTCTGCCAAAAAGCAGCTTCTTGAATCATCCCTCAAATTAGGACATTATCTGGCTCACTAACAGATCATTAAAACATTGATAGCCATTTCAAGGACTTCTATTCTGAATTGTATTACTCAGGCACTTTGTCAGATAAATATATAAGAAGATAAAAGATATCAGATTAAACAAAAGATTACTTTTTTTTGCTAATCTGTATATTCCAACAGTTGACCCCAACTCTAGAACTGATCTAGAGGAAGACTCTCTTATCTCTCTCATCACTGGCATTATATCACTGGCCCTGATGCGTTACCCATGGAGTTTTTTGAAAAAAAATTGAAGACTAAACTGGCCCCAATTCTTCTATCGGCCCATTCTAAATCACAGGTAAATAATACTCTCCCATCTGTACTCTGTCAGGCTTCTATAACATTATTGTTGAAGATTTCACAAGACTCCTCTTCATACGGACCCGTTAGTTTTATAAATTGTGACGGAAAGGTGAACAAGACGAAGAAAAGTTACTGGGTCACCACGGTGTAGACCTATCTTCCTTCTGGTGTTCTGTATGAACTTAGCAAATATTGTGGCAATCCAATGACTTAATTTCAGAACATCTTTAGAGACGTGCTAGAAGAAATGTCTGGAACTCAACAAACTTCTTCCATTTCATAATGACTGAGCCCTATGTGTTCTTGAAAACTTTTATTTTTTTATTTTATTGGTTATGTTTTTTGTCCCCTTCCCCACATCTATTCAGCACAGAGGTCCACCAAGAGTTTCCTGGACCTCATGGCTTGGTTTTTGCTCTGACATGTACTGTGATCTGTGGGGTCGTAGTACTGTATATGCAACAAATGTGTGCCTTCCTTACTCATGTCCAATCAGTTGAATTCCCCAGAGGTGGACCACAGTCAAGTTCTGTAGACATCTCAAAGATGATCACAGGAAACGGGATGAATGAATAAACTCAGTTTGTAGTGTCATAACACAGTCAGGATATATTTATCAATGACAGATTTCACTATTTGTAAAAATGTGCTGTCTTCAGCATAATATGGTATGTACAAATTCATGGTAAAAAATAATCAATTTAAACTTAAGTCTGTAAAACAAGTGTGGAAAAAGTGAAGGGGCCTAAATACACACTGTATTCATTTCATTTTCAGGATTTATTGGCATGATGCAGTATTCGATACATCACCTAGGCACAAGGTAATTGGTTGACCTCTCTCTCTCTCTCTCTCTCTCTCTCTCTCTCTCTCTCCCTTCTTCTTCTTCTTCTTCTTCTTCTTCTTCTTCTCTTCTCCCCCTTATATTCCCTAGATCCCCCGTCACTGGATGTCAGAAGACAGTAAACACGTGTTAATCCAGATCCTGTGGGACAACCTCAAGCTGCACCAGGACCCCATCCAACCGCTCTACATCCTGTGGAACACACACAGTGAGTTACACTGTAGTCTCTCTCTCTCTCTCTCTCTCTCTCTCTCGCGCTCTGTGTGTGTGTGTGTGTGTGTGTCAGAGAGAACTAGCTAATTTACTTCACTCTCTCTCTCACATGAATAACTGACGGTGGCTGAAAACGATGTAGCCAGTGGGATGATTTGTAAAGTTATTCTGAAGATACGATGGCATTAAACTTAAACTGTGCCCAAACCAGCAATAAGACAGATAAAAGACAAATCTACATCCTCACTACACCTTAAGGCGTCTATGTAAGTTTGTCTAACATAATTATGCTACCTCTATATGCCTAACGTTGACATAGTACCAGATTTGTTTCATTTAGATACCTGCACCAGGTTTCATGTTGAAAAACAAAACTAGTACGGCAAATAAAGAAGATGGTTAAAGCTTTTGTGGGTAACTTTATTGAAGTGGCTGGACTGTCATCAAAAATTTGAACTCCAACTTGCACACTCAAGTGTGTGGCACCAATGCAATAAGGAAGTAGGAACTGTGGAGCTGTAGCTACATAAGCTAAACTAAATTACTACAGCGAAGGCAGGCTAGGTAGTTTTTTAGGGGGAGGGGAAGTGAGCATGCACGGCAGTGGTGGACATGATTGGCTTGAGAATGCGACACTTCCTTGAGATGATTTGTTGTTTGATTTGTCCCGATTGGTTTTCAACAAATGAGCCCCTGGAGCTGCCTGGAGGACAAATTAATGGTGGTTTGTAATGGTGGTTTGTCAAAATTATGAAGAAAATACTTACCTAAAGAAGTTAGAGAACATGGAGTCAGTGATCCTGGAGAAAGATTGTTGATATTTGAAATCAGCAGACAGATTTACCGTCTCTCTCACTGCCTCCTTACCCCATCTCCCTTGCCCCTCCCGCTGCCCCTGTGCAGTGCACGAGCACCAGTGTCCCCTGTTGCTTATTGGCTGGAACAGTGTTATGTGGCCTGGTCCAAGCCACTTACTTTGTTTCCCATTTTCAGAGCCAGGGCTGTGTACGAAGGCCAGATTTTTTTTCAGCACACACAGAACAGACAGCTAGCGGACCTAGAGGAGATATATTTGTCCAGTATATTTGCATGTTTGTCACTGACTCCACCTTTAGGCGATGCGATACAACACTTGGAACAGACTGTCCAAGCAGGTTTTGATATTTATTTAATGTCTGTTTTTGTTGACTCCATAAGGGAAATAGTTCCATATTTATTTCCTGGCTTCAGTGTTGTCAGCCAGTTTAGGTGGACTGTGATCCAGTTAACGAGTTGGTGCACTGTTTGATGCCGTATGTATTCAGTTGTTTGACTGACTTGATGCAGTCCACTATTTTGGGGCAGACTGACACTCTGCCAGTTCCAACCCTCATTTAGAGTTGTGTAATTAGATTTCTTTAACATTTACTTGATTTTCTGATGCACTGTATTCCTTTCTGGGGGAGACTTATAATTTCTTCCTGTTTATGTAATGTGATTGATGGGAGCATACCATAATACAGCAGTAATATGCAAACACACAGCAAAATGAAATACGGTAAAAAGAGGGTTTTTGTTTTTTTTCCTCCCTCTTTGGCTTCATTTGACGGGAGGAGAATGAACCCTGGTATCTCCCTGGAAGAATGGAAAAGAGAGGGTGAACCTCATCTGTTGGCACAAAATTTTAAAAGTTTAATCTGTATGGTCACACCTTGTGGATGTGATTTTGAAATGGGATTTTATCTGGGTGCAAGATTCAAATACTCCAGTAGGGTTGCAAATACTTATTTTCATTGCAAATTTTTTCCAAATAATCAGTTAATCATTTTGTCTGTTAACTGTCAATAATGGTCATCGCAAGTGAAGTCTTAAAGTGCTTACTTAGTCTGACCAGCAGCCAAAAAACCCAAAGGTTTCATTTTATGAGGATATGAAAGGAGAGAAGCAAGCAAACTCGTCATCAAAATTATAACTGCTTAATTTTCTGTCGATCAACTAGTGGATTAATAAGCTGATTGTTCCAGCACTTTCTAGTCTGTAAAATCCAGTTTTGATTGAAGTCTTTCATGACAGTGCTGAGGCATCGCTGAGATTTCAGTTATTGTGACAAAACCTCTGCACTCTGCTGCTGCGTTTGCTGTCGACGTGAATGAATCACTGCTTGTCTTTGTTTCTTGTTTAATTAGAGAGGGTCGCATGGAGGCGGCCAGCTAACCCACGTGCTAACAGGCTCTGTCTGCTGTCTGTCTTCCAGGGCTTAATTGTACTCTTTTCTTAGAAAGTGAGTGTTCATTTTTGGCAGTGGGCTCTCACAGATGAGTCCTGTTGTTTGTGTCCTGCTCTCTGTTCTGACTGTAGTGTTTGGAAAGTGTGTCTCTCTTACTCTCATGTCCCCTTTCCTGCTTGTGTTATGCAGATGCGTTGCTTTTCTGTGCTGCTTGCTTGTTGCATTGCAGTGTTGTCCAGGTCTGTGGAAAGTCAGGCTGTACTTGGTGTTATCATGTTTGGAATGAAAGCTACCTGTGCACTGGTGGTTTGAGTCCAACCCAGTAATGACTCCGATGACAGAAAGGTTGTTGTGTTTTGTGAAACACTTGTTTGTCTGTGTGCCGTTGGATCTCAAATACAGCCCTGTTCTGTATTTGAAGGCGGGTTTGCATCTCTGGTTTAATGTCTGCCTAGTTCCTTCCATTCCTACCATTTATGTGCTGTTGAATGAAGAGATGTCACATCAGGATGGGTTTCACTGTAGTACTTTCAGGGCTGGGTACTGATCAATCGAGCAAGGACCAAAATCTGTTTTTACGCCTGAAAACCAAAATGTGTTATAGCACCCCATGGTGGTGAAGTATCCTCATAAGCTGCTACTTCACAATACTGTATTTTTATCTCTCCATTCATTTCCATAGTGGGGAAAAACAGGTCCCAAAATAATAATAATAATTTAAAAAAAAAACAGTTTTTGCACATAAACAAACATGAACAGTGTTTTTATGCTAATGTAAAAACAAGCCCCATTGCCCTTTTTTGTCTCTTTTTGGCTCTTGTTTGTGTGTTTGTTTGTTTGTTTTTGAGCAAGTTAGAAATGGCAGGATTGTACTGTCACAAACAATTGCAATTACACAAAAATGGGTAATGGGACTTGTGTTTTATATTTGTATAATCTGCTTTGTTCACATTCATTTATGTGCTAAGTGTTCTTTTGGGACTTGTTTCGCCAAGCTGTGGAAATGAATGGAGAGATAGAAATTGTAATGACAATATTTCACCACCATGCCAACTCGTACAACGCCCAGGACACTATTCAACCCAAAACTCGATCAAAGGTCAGTTTTAGCTGAAAGCATTTGGTGCAAAAATTCACTCAGTGACCCTATCCACACACTACACTTTGATCTCCTGAGGTTTTTTGAAATGAGTACACAGTGTGACAGAAATGGCCACATTTTACTGAAATTAACACCAGAAGTCTTTGTATATACAAGATGTAGTGCCCAGTCTGGCCACACCTCAAACCTGATAAAGCACTTGATGCTTGATTTCTTGCCTTATTTAAACCATGTAGAACTGCATTTTAGATAAATCTTCTTCAAAACATGTTCAGTTCAAAATTGAAACTTTTAATTACACCAGATTTAGACTTGAAAATTCATTCAATTTCTTCACAGCAGTTTTTTATTACCCTAATAAACCTGTCCACATTAGTTTCCCTTAAAGCAGCAGCGCTGGTGTGTTTTGCTGACCCCTGCATAATTTTAAAATTGGTTTACTGCTGTGTAAAATGTGGGTAAATTGTAGTAAATGAGCCAAACAACAAAAAACGTTCTTTTTAAAGTGAAGACGAAAGATAATTCACACTTAACAGTTGAAATGTTTTCTTTTAATTGTGAAAACTAGCAGCAAAAATTAGGATAGTTAATTAAATGGAGGCTATTGCTATAACTGAGGCTATAATTATGACATAATGAGCTTTTAGTCAGCAGAAACACTGAGGAAAGTGCTGCTTTGGTTTCAACATAGAGTGAAATGTACCATTACCGTCGCTTGCTCTGAAAGTTAAGCAATACCCAGCCCCGAGTACTCCTCAGAGAGGGAGAGTCTAACCTCACCCTGTCAGAGTTTTTTTCATGAGTGCAGGGGTTGAACACCGACTCATGAGTCTACCCCTAAACGCTTGTGTGTGTGTGTGTGTGTGTGTGTGTGTGTGTGTGTGCAGATGTGGGCTATCCACTGTCGCGGCTGGTCCGGGAGGAGGAGAGGCCATTCACTGAGGACTTGCTGCAGAGCGTGGTGAAGAGCATCCAAAGGAACGACGTGTCCCGGCCCATGGCACAGCTCCTCCAGCTGCTGGGACAGATGCTGGGGGTCAAAAGGCAAAGGTAAGCAGCTGACCCATGTTGAGTTATGGATGAGAGGGTAGTACTGCGCTCGTACCGCCTATACACACCCAACTGGGGAATATGAAGGTTCATCCAGTGCAAGAGGCAGTTCACAGTAAACTTGATCCACGGGAGTGTCCTGATGGCACAGTGGCCGGCACACGCAGATGTGCTTCCTTAATGGCCAGTTCTCTCTTGGCTGTTATCTTACATGATCATCAAAAAGCTTAAATTATCATCGAAAAAGTCAAAATTTACATTATTATCACAAATTCTACATTGTCATCAAAGAGCTGCTCTATATTGTGATGACAGCTGAATTGTGTTGGTCATGTTAAACAAAAAGGAGTTAATTTTTTTGCACAGGATGTTAATTTGAGAATTTCAGTGGAATCAATCAGACTATTGAGTGATGTGTTTTTGTGTGGAACAGCAGTCTCTTACTCAGTGTTGAATGACCTGAGTTGAAAATTCAATTCAGTTAAACTAATTTGTGTGATAATATGCATTCCTGATGAGAGAGGAGTCACTTACAGTTTTTCTCCATTGGTTTGGCTCATTTCTTGAAACAGAAATTACATTCTCAAAATAACATGGACAAACCTCCAAACCACTTGGCAATTGTTCACAACATAATTGAATTTCTCATTCATTTCATGAAATTGCAAATGTCTTAGTACATGTCTCAATGTCTCAGTACATCTTTGCAAATGATTAAGTACAGGTAGCCTACAGTTAGCACAGTTAGCCTACATTTAGCACAATTTCCAAGTGAATAGATCTTGTTGATCTAAACTGATTATTGATTCTCAGTCTAATGGTTGTTCTCTCCAAAACATGTCAGCATCATTTCATTGTATAAGTTATCACATGCACAATAGTCTGTTCAATTGTCAAAATTAGGACGGTGGCCAGGAGAGGGAGGGTGAGGACAGCGACCAGTGAAGAAGTGTTAGTTGTGAAACTCCAGCTTTATTTACAACACTGTAGGCTACATATACATTTCCTTGTTTTTTGTTTATGTGTTTATATTACAGTATATTATCCTGTATACATTTTCTTTTTACTCTGATATATGGAAGTTACTTTATGTGTGTGAATAATTGGTTACTT
>OMLB01028548.1:19471-35707 GCA_900302555.1 Myripristis jacobus | reverse complement strand
ACTCCTCTCCTCTCCCGCCCCGTCTCTCGTCACCTGCAGAGAGGATGATACAGACCAGGAGCTACGCCCAACACCCCCCCCATACACACACACACACACACCTTCTCCAGTCACATACCGCAATGTTATCGGCAGACAGGATAGACCTTGAATGCGAAAGCTCCCGGTGCTGTGGTCAAACGGCGCAGCCCCATCAACAAGGCTCCCCCGCTGTTCTGGTCGCAGTTTCCCAGAGTGGGGAGCAGGTATCATAACAGGATTAATGTGCATCTTTCTCATGCTGTCACACAGTCGTTATCTCAAGCCTGACAGGCTGGATTCACTGTAAACACACGTCTCGAGAGGGAGACTGTCCCCGAAGGCAAGCTCTGGGGATTTCATCCGAGACATCTTTGAAATAATGGCAGAACGTGTGTGTATGTGTGTGCAGTGTTGTTTTTTTGTTGTTGTAGAATAGCACGTCTTGAAGGTGAAACAATCACATGAAAGAAGTTTGGAGGGATATGTCTAAGAGGTAGTGTCTCCCTGGCTATTTTTTGCCGTGGAATAGTGAGGGGTGAGCCCTGCCTATTGCCTAAAACAGTCTCACTAGCATCTGTTTCAGCGGCGGGTTTGATTTCAACACGGGCACAGCGCTGTTTTAGAGGTTTTTCCCCGTGCCACGAAGAAACATTTCTGAAGAGTGTTATTGTGTGCCGCTGCGCTCAGCTCGGAGGAGTTTCAGGCTTGCAGACCGTATCGCTGTGTTCGTGGGCTGCGTTCACAGCGATCGTCCTCGCTCTGCACGCTGTTAAAAAGTGCTGAGTGCGGCAGTATAGTGCTCGCCTAAGGTGGAAACATATGGTCTCTCTGAGTGGAACCAGCAGTAATGTAAAAACCATCCCGGTCCCTGCTAATCCACTTCATAGCAACTGAAATACATGGGACAAAGGTGTGGACCGTGCATTTGTTGGAATATCGTTTTGCAAATAATGGTTTAGGTGTATTTTAACCAGCTCTTCGTGCTTTGAGTGAATGTTGTTTCCCCCTATCACAATAATTCAGGTGCTATCATGCAAATGTATCACTCTTTTTCTTTTCTTTTTCCTTTTCTTCTGTTTCCTCCACCTCTTGGCGACTGAAACAAACCACAAAACGAATGTCTAAACATCGTTGGACCCAGGTTAATGCAGGCCGCCATCATACCAAGCCTAATTTCTTTTTTCTTTTCTCAGTACCCAGTGTGTGAGTGGTGAGTGGAAAACTTGGTCCTGGCAGCTCCTCTGTAAACTGGCTCCAATTGGTGGTTATGTTTTGTGGTTATTGTGACACTGCTGCTCCTCTGAAGTGGAGCTGTTCGTGATTGAAAAGCAATATAACAGGCAGTGTGCGCATGAGTGCACGATTGTTATGACTGATGAGTTCTTCACCGTGAGTTTTGAAGCTGAAATGCGTAGCTCAAGACTGTTCCATGGCTTCAATATATACAGTATTATACAGTTGTTGTTGTTTTTTTTTTTCTTGTACTACATCCCTGTTTAGTCCCAGTCTGAAGCCAGTAAATTATTCATTAGTTGGGGTAGTTTGAACACTGGTGTGAGAGCAGGGGAATGTGAACCTGCATACCCTTGCATCAGTCAGCTATTCCAAACCTTCAGACAGACACACACACACACATACATACACACACACACAGTAGACAATCAACCTGGAGTGTCTCATACATTCGTTGGCATTAAATTCACTGTCGCTAGGGAGATTTTCAGAAGATCAGTTAGAAGGGAAAAAGGAGTGAAATATGCTAACACTCTGTCGTTGTCTGTGTGTTGTCTGGGTGGTTTTTTTTTTAACTCTCTCTCATTTTTTTTCTCTGGCAGACTCTCTCTCTGCCAGTCTCCTCGGCAGCAGGCCCTGCTGGGTGGTGTGCAGGCGATGTATCTCTAGGGCACGTGTGCGCTGCCCGCCATAAACCAAAAACCCATTAAAGTGTCCTCTCTCCTCTGCGCAGGGCATATAAAACCATCGAGGACGATGACCTAAAGTTTCCTCTGATCTACGGCGAAGGGAAGAAGGTAAGAAGTGCTTCATGGCCGCTCGCTGACAGAGTTACTCCCATGGCCTTGTGCTCCTCGCCTGTAATCAAAGCTCACCAGGGCACCATTAGTCAGCCCGCCTGTCACTGCGTGGAGGAGCGAGGAATGCAGCGTCTGCCTGCGGAAAGCATTTCGACAAATGTTCACATCCGCTACCAACCTATGGCACAAAAAATATCCCCGCTGTAACTGTCTCGGTGGTGCTGTGTAAGTCGGCAGGTAAAGCGAGGCAGGAACACGGGCAGGGTCAAGGTTTAGGTTCCCATCAGAGCTGCCTGTATAAAATATATGCACATGCTGAATTGTGAGGCGCTTTTGATTAAAGTGTCCGGCGACTGGCATATTAATTGGCATATGATATGGTTAAAACACTGACTTCCTGGAGAATCCGGTGGGCGTTTTGGCTCCAAACACCAAAGAAAAGGTCAAGAGCTCAAGACAGTTGAGCATACTTTTCGTGACATTTTCCCTTGCTTCAATGATACATGTAGTGCGCAGCATCTTGTCCCTGTGGTACTGAAAAGGTCAGAGAGGAAACATAATAGATCAGAATAAATTCCCACTCTGGCCTTCTCCAGTTTCCTATTTAATACACACAGGCAAGTAGATTTGGGTTTGACTGATGACTGGGGCAGATGTCACCCTAAAGTGCTGTCTGCTTGCAACCACATTCGGGCTTACCCCTGCACAGTTGGCTGTGCCCACGATGAGACCTCTCCCTTTGAAGTGAGGCGGGGAGATGGATGGCTAGATAGAGTGAGGGGGCTTTGTGCTGGAAAGGAACGCCAGAGCACTTCAAAGCCCGGCGCACAGCCTGCTGGGCCCCAACGCTCAACAATTAATCCCAGGATGTTTCCCCTTCTCTGCCGGAGGAGCTTCGCCGCCACTTTGAAACGCTCTCCCTCCCGTTCTCTCTCTCTGTCTTTCTCTCTCTCTCTTTCTCTGGCATCTGCACTACATACTGATCCGGACTCATTCCTACCAGGCCATCTCCGTTGCTCACTCACCCTCACACTCCTCTCCCCATCCGTATGTGCCGCCTATTTCATACACTGTACAGTAGATTCAATTAGCCCAGTTCCCCAGCCCTGTGCCAGCAGCCATTTTTAGAGGCAGCGGTGGCGATTTGTGCAGACATAGGAATCAAAAGGAATTTCACACAGCATACAAATGAGATAGACGGTGTCTGGGGCTTGCGGGAGAGATCGTTAAGGGCTCAGAAAAGTGGGGGATGCCGAGATGTATCGATGGTTCACGGTGTCATGAGCAATCTCTTCTATTACATTAGATACTGCATAAACCCATGAGCTTGTGTTTATTTGTCTAAATGCTGCTCATCCATCCAGATAAAGATTCCCGCTGGGCTATAGCTTGTATGTTTCTGTGAAAGGTTGCATGGGAGATCTCATGCAGGTTGTTCTTTATAATTATCAGGCATGGTGTTGTCGCTCAGCACACTCACAGATGCAGGACAGGCGTACTTTCTATCAATGAATGAACAAATGAATGAATACTGTATATTAATAATGAATCTAAGTGTATAGTCATTTTTAGGGGTGTGAATCTTGGGCTTAACATCATTTCAGTTTGATTCATCAGTTGACAATTCAGTGTAAGAAAGTAATTTCTTTTTTGGAACGATTCAGTGCAGCTCAAGTTTGTACACCACAATTCAAGTGACCGAGTAGTACTTTTAGCCAAAATTTATATCCATCAAAGGCAGAATGATTAGGATTTGTTGTCCAATAGAAAACAGACCAACACTGTGTCACTCTTCATCCTCATCCTTTCCTTCCCCAGCGGGTGAAAGCCAACCCCACATTCACTCACTCACTCGTTGTGGAACGAGCTTTGTCTGCCCGGCGTTTTGCCTCGCCGTGTTTCCTTTTTTTCCTGTGGTCTTGCAATTTTCGGAGCTTCCTATTGGATGTCGCGCTATTGATCCGGCACTGTGCGCCATGATTGGCTGGGAGCTACACACCCACTGCCCAAATGCTGACGCCTAGAAGAGTCCTGACCTCAGCAAAACTGCCACACACTTCTAGTGTCAAAAGTGATGATTGAGGGGAATTATTTTTGTATGCGTCTACATGTTGTTTTATTAAGGAAAATCCAACTAATTTTGCCTTTAAGTAGCACGTACAATAAAGTAAGGCTATCCGTTTTCTACTGATATGTGACAAAATTGAACATCAGAATTAATTTTACAAATAGTGACAAAAGCTAGTGATTTAAAGCATTCTGTTTAATTTCCACAACATTACGTCTTTTTTAGAATCGGAATTGAATCAATTCAAAGTTTCATACTGATTTGGGCCAAAGTCAGAACAATCAATGATATTAATTTTTTTTCACAGACTGACTCAGTTGGACCGTATAATTGACAAGCACCTGGGCTGTTATTCATATAGTCACACACCTTTAGTCCGCCACGCTTATCTACAATTGGTGACAGATTAGTTCCATGGGTGTGACTGGCAGTTAGATGCCTTGCTCAAGAGCATTACTCATCCACTTCCCTCACCCAGATTTTTCCAGGTGGGCCGTGCACTCGCATCTCCACACCCTCCGGCTGTGCACTACCACCGCTGCCTCCATTTGACAGTGACTTAAGTAAAGAAAGATTATTTTCGATTTTTACAAAACAAGGCATTTTTCAAAACGAGTGACTCCAAATTAAGAGTTCACTTGCAAAAAACAGAGAAATGCCACTTTATTTAACTGACTGTTGTATTCATTTTTAGTGCATACTGTACTTTCTGAATCCAAAATGTTGTCACAGAGGCCAGTATCGCCTATACATGCCTCCTACTAGTATGATTTTTTTTTTGACTGACTTTATCTAGAAAAAAAAACATGGTTTATAGAAATGAAAACTCTTAGAGATGTCTGTTTTGCAAAGTGATCAGGGTCAAATGCTGGCCCTGCTTCAGATGCCGTTTTTTTGACGGTTGCTCCTTCGCAGGCTCGTGTCTTGGCTACTATCGGAGTCACCAGAGGTCTTGGGGACCACGATCTCAAAGTGCACGACTCCAATATATACATCAAGCCCTTCCTGTCCTGTTGCCCAGAGGTAAGCAACACTCCAGAGATACAGTCATTGTATTGCTGTGTAGTGAAAGGAAAGATGATTTATGATGTATTCCCCGAGTTATATTGTGATTAAGTGTTGAAATTTACTTGTTTGGTGTTACCTGCTTCTCCTCAACTTGCCTCATCTTTTGTACTTCTACTTCAGTTAGTGAGTTTCTGTTTTCCTGAATGACTTTCAACCGTCCCCAGAGAAGGTGCTTTCAACTTAAGATTGCTATGTGGGAATAAAACTATAGCTGGCTAGCCATCTACATTTTTACAGTTGTGTGTAGAAATAACAAAAAAGCACAACAGAAATGCAAAGTGCATCACTAGAAGCTGTTTTTTTTTTCAACAGTATAAAGTGTTCTGGGTGTATTTTTCCTTGCATTCGACCTCATAACCTCAACTTCATAGTAAAATGTCATGAGCCCACTGGGAACGGGCTAAAATGCCCCTGGCCATTAATAGTCCACACTGCGGACTCCACAGTTAACCTGGACATTAACATTCCACACCAGCCGTCGCTCTCAAATGAGTCCTTTCCTTCCTCGTGTCTGCTGCACACAAACCCCACGATTCCAGCCGTCACGAAGCCCATGCATTCTCTTGATCTTTAATTCATTGCCCTCTGAGTTCAGTCACAGTTCAGCTTTTGGTTCTTACAGAGTTTTTGATGTAGTTTTTTTTTTCCCAATATATATATTTTTCCTTGGAGATGCTTGCACTCACTATTGTTTCATATAGAGGGTAAAAAGAGTGTCAGTATGTGGAAGATGTGTCAGAAAGTGATGTGTCAGTAGTTAGCCTGACAAAATGGGAAATTATGCGAACAAAACGTGTATGTGTAAAGACATTATTTGCTCAGTTAAATTCATCTTATAAATGAAAAGGTGACAAGAAAAAATGACGTTAATCTTAATATGAAGTGTTATGGGTTAGAGTTAGGGTTACAGTGACAGCATTCTCATATCATTTCAGATGAGCGTTTAGTATATGGTATGTTTTTTTGGTTGCTAACAGGCAAATATAGACTTTGGGTTAAAAATCAAATGTTGTGGTCATGAGTCCAGAAACACTATTGTTGAAGGGTTCTACCCCTCCTGCAATGTTGTTGTTGTTTTTTTTAACCAAAAAACGTCTCCCTTAATTTTTTTGTTTTTTCAAACTGAAAACATAAATGATAAAGTAAAATACCTTTTTGGATAATCTGATTTGAAGAAATAATAGTGTGGAGGTGATGACTTAAGTTTAGTTGGAGAACATGCAGACTTCTTTATGGAGAAGTGGTGATGAAAACAAGGAAAAAAGATGGAACGGAAGTCTGCAGCCCTGCACTCCGAGTAGCTCGCCTGTGGGCTTGTCCAATGGAATTATTAATTTTGTGTTTACTATAGATAAAGTTGCACAGTTAACTTACATTGTAATGTAGAATTATGACACACATTAAATAGCCATTTTTATCTACTTCACTTGTACTAATCCGCCCCGTAGCAACAACATTTAGTCACTCCAATCTTTACAAGAGAAAACAGAAAAGAAATTGTACACGTGCTCCCGCCATGCAAGTGCTGTATTCATTTGCAGAGTTAAAAATTTTCCAACTTTTGGGGCGTGCTTCGGCGGCTCGCTGCCTTTCCTGTCTCTCTACTGTGTCTATAAAATAAAGCAGAAATGACACAAAATAGCTTTCTTGAAAATAATAGTTCGCATCACAAGTTATCCTCACATGCATTGCACTACAAAACGCTCACATGCAATAGACAGAGGATGGAGTGCAGTTTGGCTGTGTGTTGTGGCTTTTTACTGTAACTGTTAATCAGAAAAATCGATGAACAGCGGAGTGGGTAGTACACAAAGATGGAGAAAATGTGTATAAGTGTGGAGTAAAAGATTATATTGAAGGAACATGGGCTTCTGAGAACATCAGTATACTCTCATGAGATCTCTGTTATGCATTTTCAAATGGATTGTTTGAATTGTGTCTCTTTTGGTGTGGTCTTACATGGGACGATAGCTCCTCTGCTTTTTCTGCCTTGCCAAGTGGAGTTAATCAGCAGCTTCCCGGCATCACAGAAGCTCATGATCCACCCGGAAGTCATTTTGATTCCTATACAACCACTTTTGCGAGCACAGTGGTCACGCCGCTTTGTTTTAGCATTAGCCCTTGCAGTCTTGGTGAGGTGGCATATCTCCCAGGGAGAGGCGAGAAAGCACCATGCTCCATGTTTTTTTTTCTTTCTCTCACTCATTTGATGCAGAGAGGGTGCTCACAAGAGATGCTACGGTGACATGCCATCTGAGGATCTTTTTGTTTGAGGATCACTGTGACGGCTTCAGGGCATCACCGGCTTTCCGTATAGATGTATTATATATACACAAAAAAAAGATGGGAATTAAGGATGAGATAAACTCATGAGGAGAAAAGCCTGTTCAGCAAGGCCACACATCTGCCTCACTCTTGAAAATGCCAGTAGGTAACGTTCAAGTGGGTTCCATGCATCTCAACTCAGACTTTTCTGTCATCATCCGCTTCACCCGCAGGTTAAAGTTTACCCGCTCTCACAGTACGAGCATGGCGCCGATGACGTCCTCGTGCTGGGAACCGACGGTCTCTGGGATGTCCTCTCCAATCAGGAAGTAGCCGAGGCGGTCACCTCTTTCCTGGCCAACTGTGACCCCGATGACCAGCACAGGCACGTTCACTCATAGCACAGCTGCAGTCACCAGACAGCGGTGAACTTCCTCTCACCCCGAATCTTATTTAGATAGGATGAGCGTCGTTATCTCATCATAATTATGCTAATTTTCCAAACATTTGGATAAGTCATTGTCTGATATCGAGGAAAAGCTTGTGAGACTGGTAATGGGAGCTCTGGCGCTTTTTTTTGTGTGAGCTTATCTGTAACTTTCATCACATGGGTGTAAACCTTGGCTCATCAATTCATTGGGCTGTAGGCAGATGCAGATTATGGAACAACTATACATGACTGTAATCCCATTTTACAGCCCTGCTCCGTGTATGTCTTTATGTTTTGATGCTGGCCTTACCATGTGTTACTTTTGTTAACCTCAGGTACACAATGGCAGCTCAAGACCTCGTGATGAGAGCCCGAGGAGTGTTGAAGGATCGAGGCTGGAGGATATCCAATGAGAGATTAGGCTCTGGAGATGACATTTCTGTCTACATCATTCCACTAATGTACGGCAACAAGCAGACCTAGCCAAGCTACGGACCACCACGAAACCTTTGGCCATAAGAGCAACAGTCTACCCTGCCTTGACCACCCGACTTCCCCTCTGCAGTTACCCCGATCCCCGAGCTCTTAAAAGTGCTTCAGTTTGGAATCCCTCCCGTGGTGAGGGATCCAAAACGTTTGTGGTCACGTTGGGATTTCTGTCCCATTTTCTTTGCAGGATTATCTCAGGATGATCAATATTCCCTCCTTTTGTGTAGTGCTTTTTACCGAAACCAGTGGCAAACCTAGATTGTGAACACAATAGAGCTGAGTTGGTTCATTGTTAGTGAGTCATTTCTCTGTAAACCTCTTAAGTCTGTATTTCACTGGAGAACCCGTCCTGAACTTTGTCACGGTGCCGTGCCTAATTAGGGGAGCGAGAACGAGCTCACATTGATGAGATGTTGACACGCATCTCGGGATCGCTGTTACTAACTTATGTTAATGTACAATATTTATAAATGTGAAAATGTAAATAGTCTGAGACATAAGACATTTGATAAATGTTTGCCAAGCACCTGTACAGTGTATAGACCAGCCCGCAGAGGGAGATGTATATATGAATCATACCTCCTCTGTTCCATGTAGGTTTTTAGTTTCCCATCTGGCCAGTATCAGCCATCCTCATCTATTAGTCACTTGTCAAAAAAAAAAGGAGAAAAAAGCACGTCTCTCTAGACAGTGCAGTGTGTCATATAGCTTTAAGCCCTCAGAACATGGTTCCCCTTTTACTACTGCACACTAACCATTCTAGTTAATTGCTTACCTTGAATATGAAGAAACATATATGTCTAAGAAGGTACAATCATCATATACTTTCTGGTCTGCGGCTCAGAAAATCCCTTACTATGAAAGCTAGCTCAGTTTGTACAGTTGTGATTCATTCTGATTTAAGAGAAAGAAAAAAAAAGAAGACATTCACATTCTCTCTACTCAGTCACTCCCAGCCATCTGCCTCCCTTTTCTCCTCTTCTTTTTATCTGTTTATTCTATTTAAGTAGTGATGTCACTGTCCTCTGGGTGGCTGATCACACACTACATTTGATGCATCAACAGATATCTGTGCCATTACTTTGGTCAGCAGTTGAGTTTAATTGTCGTCTGTTGTTCATGTAACTAAGGCATCTATTCTTTATAAGACGCAAAGAACAAAAGAAGAAAAAAAAAGAAAAAAGTACAGCATGAATATAACATCTAACAAGACATTGACCTACACTCAAGGAACCTCTACTTCTGTTTTTTTTTTCCCCAAAGGATTTTTAATAACATCACCAATAAGAACATGACTGCAAAGAGACAATTATAGTTAATAACTCTGAACTTGCATGTCTCTGCAGTCGACACTTTCCCAGATGCAGTCTTTTTCCACATTCCACTTTTCATTTTGTTTATCTGTGGTTTCAGTTTCTATTAATTGTACACAAATACTGTATCTCAACCGCATTACATCCAGATGTGGCTTGCTTAAGATGAAGCTGTTGAAAAGTGAAATGGAACAGATGTATTTAATTTAAATGTGGAAGGAAAAAAAAATCTGTAAATACATTTCAGTGGACAACTGTCTCCTTTATGTTGTAAGTGTTGTACATTTTACTGATACAAAAAGGACAAAAAAAAACATTTGTACTGTTTTGAAAAACAATGCTCAATGTAAAAACAAACAACAAGATTTTAGTCTCAGTTTTCAATTTTATTAAAACATTCCTGACAATTTCTTCTTTCTCTGGAACTGACTTGATAGCATTGTGTCCTTGATAACTGGCCTGTGTAGTAGAAAGAAAAGCAGCAGATGAAGTGGTTGATTTCATGCCAGCAGAGAAGAGTCTTGGGAAGTAAACAGACAAATGGGGGAAGTAAGCAGGAAAATGACTTCAGATTTTTACACTTCGGCTGAACAAGAGTATTATTACACAAGCTGACTGTATTATTTCATACAGCTTGTGGCAATAATCTGTTGATCATAAATCTATACCCAAGTCATGACCTTTGACATTCACAACACATCAAAAGACTTTGACTTGACAGGACAGCATAGTGATAAAGCCAAGTTCATATTGCTCAGTCCAAACCAGTGTACATCATATTGGAAAAAAAACCCCAAAACTCTGGACCCCAGTCAAAAAATTATCATCAAGAAAAAGCATGGAATTCTGAAATGGAAGCTGTATAGGAACACTGGGCTTAGTGGGGACAATCTCCGAGCTCTCTGTTATACTCAAGCAACTGTATGGAATAATACCATCCCCAATCCCACTAACTGTGTCAAGTGAGTCCCAAAGCAATACAGGGATGAAGGGTATCAGTTCACAGAATAGCCAGACAGGAGATTTCATGGTGCAGGCTGCTTTGAGGGGTGTAATTTAACACCGAAGCACACACACACACACACACCCTCAAGTGATGAAAGACAGTTTGGTAAAAATGCGCGTACAAGTTGTGCGTCCCCATTTCAACCGGTCTTTCACGTGAATGGCTCACTTTGCTTTTAAAGAAGTAAGGGTGTGGAACGGTAATATGGTCTGGCAGGGTTTCACTGTATGCCCCCGCTACCGAAATATTGCAGTACCAGAACGCCTCATAATATCTGTGAGATCAAAGATTTTGAAAATACCCAAAGGATCAAATCACAAGGATTAAAATTTCATGGTTCATACATGACAGAGGCTTGTGTAGGTAGTGTTATATGGAGGGGGGAAAAAAGCATTACGTAGTCCAAACTTTTGTGGATGATAAAAGGACAAAACTTCAATACCACAAACCAGCAGGTTTAAAGGCAAAACTCTGAATGTTAATCGGTAAGTCTTTTGCAGCCATCTTTGTTGTGGTATCCCGCAGCATTCGACAGATAGGACTTTTTGAAAGCCGATATTTTCCTTTATGCAGCTTTGACCATTTTCATGCCAAAAATTCCAATAATTTTGCATGTCCCCCAGAATGTTTTTCTTGGCAGGGTGAGGAAACTTCTAGACAACATAGACCACCGTGGGACACTAACAACTCTCCACTGAAACTAATGCCAATGAAATCCTTTTAGGGTATGTTAGCAGCTTCTTAAAGGCCCATACCAATGATTTTAAATGTTTGGCCCACTTACTACAATTTTATATAGCAACAACCTGTTTTGTAATTCATGCAGGGACACTTGAGATTTTAGAACATATAATCAAAATCCCTCAATTTCCAAATTTGAATTTTTAGTTTAAACACCCACCTTTCAATGTTCTGCTTCAGTGGCTAACAAAGTCAACTATTTTCCAGCAAAGAGGCCTTTTCACACAATTTAAAGTCATCAAAACACGACAGTGCTGGGATGGTGAAATACGATGATGGAATACTGGTGTGAAGAGAGTTTGAGGACTTTGATAGTTCATTTTCATATTGTAGTGCAATGAATGGAAGCCAATGGCTGGATTAAAAGTAAGAAAAATCATTTCGGAGTTCTTAAATATACCTGTTTGCTTTGGGATAAAATGAGCAGAAATGTGAAGTGCTGTATATGCATTTTGCAGATATTAGACTAAACACGAAAAATCACTGGTACGGTCCTTGAAGGCACCTTGAGGTAAATTTCATTTCAGGTTTTACAGATTATTGCTGCTGAAGCTTGTTGGGTAGACCTCCATGCTGGCGCTCACTGTTCTGACATCGACTGACATCTGCTATTTATCGGCCCAAAATATCTGCAAACGGATGCAATCGGTCTGACCCTGGCATCCTGATTTCATTCGGAAACGTGACACTTGCACTGATGCACAACTACAGCTAAACTGTGGTATCATGACAACTCTCGCATCAATACAAGCACTTTTACTCACCTGTGGCAAAGAACACAAAAATATTTTCCTCCCACAGTCCAAGCAGATACAGCTCACAGGAACTGGAGACTGATTTGCTCCTAGGATTAGATGTAGTTATTTGTTTGATGTAGTAAGGTATACTGTATGATGTAGTATTTATTACACGTGGTATACAGTATTGCAGTTTGCTTTATGTAATGTCAACATCCTTTGTGACATGCTTTTGATAGAAGGCAATTTAAATGAAGTAGCAGGGCCATATATTGATCATGTGTTACTAGATATCAACTGGGATTTTTGATATTGTAATATCATAGTATGGTGAGAATTTGGTCTTTTTCTGGTTTAAAGGCTGCATTACAGCAATTTTCTAAACTCAATAGACTGCTCTTGCTGTTCTGTTATTTGCCTTTACCTGCTTGGTCGTCATATCCACATTACTAATAATTGTTTATCAAAAAGTCTGGTGTGTAAATATCCTCTGAGAGCATCAACAATCAGCCTTACAATATGGATCTCAAGGAATTCAGTCAAATATATTGTGATATTTGGAAATTCTGCAGGTTGCTGAAAACAGCCCAAAAGGTTTTGCTCTTGCAGTTGGGAGAGGGAGCTCGTATTTCCAGTAGTCCACATGCATCTGACTTAAATCAATGGGCTTAATGAGTAAGACTGTTTACACCTGAGACCAATTAACAGGCCCTGCTGCACAACATACTGTTTAATATGTGCAACTTAATCCGACATATTTTGGAAAACATGTAAAAGCCCCTGTGGCGTATTCTATTCAAAATAACCGCTGATCCCTCTTCAAACTGTGACACAAGGTGAGACGCAGATGCATTGTAGGAGACGGCGCAATCAAGGCTCAGGTAAGTTTTAAGGGGCCACCACTGCTGTGTATGCAGCAGTCTCATTGTAGATACTGCTTAATGAATAGCGCTCGAGCCTGAAGGTCTTTTCAATTCATGTTATCCTACCCGCAGGTGGGGATTAGGGTGTGAGTGCAAAACACCCACACATTCATACACACGAGTATGTGCTGGAACACGCACACACACAGGATCATAAAAATGCTGTCGTGGGAGCCTGACACTCCTGGGTCCTCTGCAGGAGCTGGAGGGCCATCTGGTCCCCACAGGCCAGCACTGCATCCCCCTTCAGTCAGGCCAGCACTGATCTGGCACTCCACTCCTAATCGCTGCACGCGTGTGGTCCAGATTGGATGACGGCAATGATGACACAGTCATTCCTGTGGGTGGCTTATTTTTCCAAGGTCGCAGCACTCCCACCCCACTCGTGGATAAAGCCCAGGGAGATGCTGAGTGGGCTAGCAGGTCGATACTCATCTCTCTGAACTGGAGAGGTGAGGCGCTATTGTAATGCATTCCAAAGAGTGACACCTGGAGCCACAGCCTTCTAGTCTCCCCCCAGAGGAGTTTTGTGTAGGAATGGAATGGACAGGAAAATATTAAGTCATTGAGTGTCTCTTTAAATGAAAAACTCCTGGGAAAGGGCTCTTTATTTATGCAACAACTTTTAATCTTCCAGCTTCCTCACCCTTCACACAATGTATAGACTTCCTCCTGCACTCCAAATGTGTTGTGTTACAGTGTTAGGCAATGTGCAAAGGTATCTGGGGAATGTACAGTATACACATCAGAGTTGTCTGTCCTGTCAGGAGGAAAGTGCGGCTGCTTCTACAGTGCAGCTGTGATAATCATCTGTGCCGGCAGATTTTCCACAGGGGGTTCTAATTTATTGCTTTTGGGTTTCAGCAGCCTGAAGCTGATTTATCAGCAGCCCAGCTCAAATGGGAACGTCGACACAAGATGGATGAGCAGGGGTCTGGATGGGCTGAGGGCTGCCCTGTCCTCCATAACTCCTAATACACACTGCTAACCAGTCCATAGGTCGGCTCTCAGTACAGTTATAGGACACAGTAAAATGCGTCTGGTTTTGCCCTGGACTCTGAATTACCAGTATTTATTACATGAAACGGTCAATAATTTGAGTAAGTTTGCTAAGCAGAGTGTAATTACTGAACGTGGGCCTGTAGGTAAGAGCTTAACAATAACTACAGGTCTCAATGGAGGTTTGTGTGCTAGTGTGTCGGCTGCTTCTGAAACTGCAGGATAAATCCCCCTGTTCAACCTACATACACCTCTACAATGAGCCACGGTATAGTGGTTTGTGGATTACTCCAGCTCTGCTTCTTTTGACATTCCATCTAATGGCGCTCTGTCTCTCTCTCCCTCTCCCTCTTTTTTTTTTAATCATCACAGATGCTAGTGGGCAGAATTGTGCCCCTGAGATGAACATAACTCTGCCTGCACCGTTAACACACCATCAAGTGTGAACTCATAAATATTTCATGTTAGTCTTCTTGGAAGGTCAAACGCAGGATTCAATCTTCAGTCAGAGAGCGGCGTGCTCTCATCTGGGCTGGGGTCTAAACTCAAGACTGCAGCCTGTGCACGGTTTCATCGACCAAGGCTGCCTGCCACTGCAGCCAATCGAAGCTCATTATCCATTCTGGTCCCCACCCCCATCATGAGACCCCCTGACTGCCATACTAATGTGATACAAAGCAGCCAGATGCTGTTGGGCAGCACAAGTAGGATTTAAAAGGTTAACTCGCAACACATGACCCACATCAGTGGTTTACTCCTGCAGACCTCAGAGAGGACCCAACAGTTAAAAAGCCTGTGGGGTCATGTGCTTTGTGTGTGTACAGACTCTAGTCCAAATACTGTAGCACACCCTTCCGATTTAGCTTAATAATCACATTATTAGGTGAATGGTGCCAACACAGCGCACAGTGCCGCACAGTTTGATGTCTGAGCTGTACTCTGCATATAACGTGTTAGGTCTAGCAACGCACTATCTGTTCCAGTGTCTGCTAGTATGCAGCATTATCAACAAAGGACGTCGGGGAGAGCCATAAAACCAGTTTGTGTGTATCAGACCAGATGTACTGTAGGCTACCTCAGTGGGCAGCAGGAGCCACGTCACTCCTCTTCTCATAGCAACAGTACTATTGACCTACATGCTTTCTACACAACCGACTCCGCCTGAGGTGGTGGAAACTATGCAAATCCATACGAGATATTGACTTTCACGTCATACACTTCTTCGCCGTGTAAAGTCAAAATGTGCATGCCAAATTGGAGGGGGGGGAGAAATGACATTTTCAAGCAATAACGGTTAGCTTTCTCTCCCCCCTCCTTATCCCCTGCAAGGAATCCTGCGTTATTCGAATTCGGATGAAATGCATGTTTGAGAGAGTCACAAGTCAAAATCTCACATTAGGCACACAAGACAACAAATCACAGCCGCATACAACAAAAGTGCTTTTTTTCCGCGTATCAGTGCTCTGTTTTATTTGGTGAAACATGATACAGTTGCCAGTTGCTGTAACGGCTCAGTGACAAAACGTTCCACGGAGCACAGAGGCAAAACGCAACAATGTAGCCAAAGCCATTCTAGAACACACAGCGGTTAGCAGTATCACACGGTACAAACACTGTAGCGTTGCATTTACCTGACGAACCGTATTACAGCGTAACGAGCAGGGCAATTTTCCTCGGCTGAAGTCGAAGCACCAGCACTAGCAAGGCAGTAGCTTGCGCAGTCATCTCCATAGCGGGCAGTGTCACAACCCAACCAACAGCACAAACTACTACCTCAGCCAGTACGTGGTCAAAATGCAGGAGCCAAATGGGGAAGAAAAAAAAATGCACGTTCAAACAACGTAAAACTAAAGCAGTACACCGCCTCGACTCGGTTTTCACCTACACCTACATTCCCATGCACCCAGGAATGGTCCGTCCTCTGCCTCTTCAGAGCAGACTTGAAATACGAGGGAAACCCCGCCCAAGCGGACCTACCCCGCTCTCCTCCTCCTCCTCCTCCTTTTCTTCAGTGCACCAGACAACCCACGGTTCTTTCCCCTCATATGACCTAAACTAGCGTTTCCCAAACTGAGGCCCGGGGTCCTCCGAGGGGTCCCTGGGAAGCTGCCACAGAAGAATGAGGGATAGATTACTTTATTAT
>OMLB01028548.1:1521-19451 GCA_900302555.1 Myripristis jacobus | reverse complement strand
ACCAGACACAACATGTATAAAGATGATTACCAAGACCAAGACGGGTCCCTCTCTCTCTCATACTCACGCACACACACACACACACACACACACACACAAGGCACACGTGAATTGGAAACAAAAATATAAGCAGTCAAGAATAATTTCTTAGTGAAAGGCGCAGTCTAAAATCAGGACAGCCTTATTGAGCTATGGTATATATTTTCTAAGGTGTATCAAATTAAGGTGTCCTTCAAAAAAATAATAAAGGAATAAATAAAAATAAATTTGCATCTATATATCTATCTAAACAAAACAAAAATCAAATCAATGTGTGATCATTTCTTTGTGAATGGCATGCAGTTCTTAAATCAGGACAGCCTTATTGACCTGACAGGTATACTTTTACCAGTATGGAGGCTATACACATTTATTTAACCATGTTCACCCCCTACAGAAAGGAAACTATACCTTGTAATCTTATAATATTGGGATAAAATAGAAATTGTCACTGCAAAACAAGGGACATTACAGTGACATTTTTTTGTGATACAAACTATCATCATAAAGAGCACCACAGCCACATTTTAACTCCCTAAAGTCATACTGTAGTGATACCACAGATAAAAATCCCATTAAGTACAATAATGTCACCAAAAACCCACTCGCTGTAGTCCCTAAAGGGATATTTATAGTGATTTTTCATTAGAGAGTAAAAAAAAAAAAAAAAAAAAAAAAAAAAAAAAAAAAAAAAAAACTACAGAAAACGTATTTCATGCTCAAGGAGACAGCACCTCAAAAACATTATCCTACACTTCTCGAGTCATTGACATTGCTAAAATGCTAGAAGAAAATGCAAGCACATGTGGATAAGACTTCAGCAAAAGGCAATGTTATAATTGAGCACACACAGCACAGAGTTGTTTGTAGAACTGTCCCATTTATTTTATACAGACAAGTACATCCCTTCTCCGATGGCTGGCTAAAGATGACATGGAATGTTACAGTAAGATTTCGTTTTTTCTTGCATAAAATCTCTCACTGTTGAAAGTGTCACAAAAGTCTTTGTTCTTTCATTTTTAAGATCAATAAAGCCCAAGTATTAATTATCTGTTTTTTTTTCTTAATTACATCATCAACACTATCACCACACACTGTACATTGACTTGCCTCATCAGGAGAATAAAACAAACTAAACCCAGAGGCAACACTGCAATTTTTATCTCTGTAGTTGTTAGTCCAGCCAGTCTGTATGAGAATGGTGGGTGGCTGAGGAGGGGGGAAAAGCATTATCGGCTCACATTAGAAGCATACAATGATGTGTATGAAGGTCAAAGTCGTCAGCATGGTCTGTGCGTTCCAGTCGCATCTCAACTGCCACGGGTTACCGTCTGTTACTTTAGATGGGTTTCACGTGGAGTCAAAAGTCCGTCCACTTGTGAAGCGTGTGGGTCAAGAAGACACATTCATGATTTCTTCATTATAAAAAAAAAACAAAAAACCAGTCAAGAGCTAGCATGGTCAGGATTCTCCGTTCTGGACTCTGGAGACGGGGGGCTGCATAAAGTCTTTGAAAGGCCCCAGGGCCTCCTTCAGGGCTGAGCTCACCTCTGACGAGGAGCATGTAATGCACTCTACCAGCGTGGGGTAAAGGGCGATCACCTGAGCCCATGTGTTCCCATCCACTGCAGGCAGCACAGGAATGTAATACGAAGAGGAGTGGGGGTGGGAGGGGAGGGAAGGAAGAGAATATGAGTTGTGATAGAAAGCAATCAAAGAAATCATTTCCTTGATAAAATTGCCACAGGCGTATGGAAATGGGTTTTTGTGTCTGAAAGGCCGATACAATGCTAACAACTTGAAGGGCACTTCAAAAACGTAATTTCTGCATGTCTCACTTCAATCTTTTGTAATTCAAAAAAATCTCTTTGGGTAATTGACCTTGTTGGATACATAAACACTTCTCCCCCGCATGGAAATAAAACCCATTGGAAAAACGGTCCCCACTGTACTCTGACACATTTATGTGAAATGAACAGATACATAGTAGTGTCATTGTATTTTTCAGTTTGTCTTTGCCTCACCTCTGTCCAAGATCTGTTTAATCCTTGACACAGTTTGAAACTCACCATTTTCTGGCTGGGTCTTTTTAAGCGAGTCCATCAAAGTGCTGATGGCTTTCAAGACGAAGATAATCTCTGTCACTTGTTGCCTAAAAAAGACAAAGTTTACTAGCTACATTTACTTACTAAAAATCTGTACATGTGACTGTTATAGATACACAGTTTTGGCAGTGATGAATAAACGGTTTGCAATGAAAGCCTGCCCATAACAGAATAAAGTTATTCCTGGCTAATCAACAAAGGAGCAGAGAAGCAAAGTAACTGAAGAAACTGTAAGCTAAGTGTATGTGAGAAATGAAGCTGTAATTAACCTGATCAGATAACACTGACAAGTGTCATCTTCTGTCCTCTATAGAAGATAATGAACTGTTTCGCTACATGTGCATCATACTTTTATACGCATACCAGAGGCTGTTATAGCTGTTCAAGGAATGCCATATGAGTGTGAAAGACAGAAAAGGTAGAAATGTTGCTCAGGAGATTAAAAAACAAAAAAACAACAACACAGTTGATAGTTTATTAAACTCCTCATAGCAGTGAGTACTGAGATTTTAAAAAGCATTGTTCAGAAATTACTGAGGTACATCATATATGTTTATATGTTTAAATAACTGCCATTTGATAGATTCCTATGTATAGTATTTTTTTGCTGGTTCAATTACCAAGTTTACTCATGGCAATTATTCAAGTTTCATCTCATCTTAGCACAAACTTACTGTTGTTTGTTTTCCAATGATTATTTCATAGCATAACACTCAACTTTAAAACGGAGTGTCAGTGTGTAAAACTGGGCAAGCACAGTGTTTTTGTGGTGATTACAAAACAGAAAATGGAAAACAACTCTGGAAGCAGAGCTGGGCCTCATTATGAATCCCAGTAATGTTCTGGGAAAAATATGTCCACAAGGGTTAGGGTTATGTTTGGGTGAGGTTTTTTTGTGGCTGTCATACCAAAGCTGTTTTAGCAAATTGGCAATAGGCAGAACAAATTTTCTGACCAATCACAGCCCTTCTGGGTGTTTCCTGGTCAGAACTTTATAGGGATGCATAATAACACCAGGGTGGTCTTGGCTCTCCGTGGCTCAATATCATTACACACAATTCAGCACACAATACAACCTTCATGGGTTTATTCCTGTTGGGGACATATGGTGCTGTGAATAAAAGAGTCTGCCAAGTAGCAGATGTTACATCTCATCAGGTGGTCTATAGCGGAGTTACCTGGGTAGGGGGCAGCGTCCGCTCAACCTCTCATCTTCTACATAGCGTCGAAGAACGTCCTGGGACCTCTTGAGCAGCACAGACAGCGCCATGCGAGAGATGTAGCCCTCCTGAGGGGTGGACACCTTGTTGCTGAAGGAAAACTGCAGCAATGTCTCAAAACACACCTTGGAGAACTCCTCCCTCATCCGCATGTCGATCTCTGCCTCTGTAGAGGGAAAGCAATTTATATTTTAGATTATATTTAGATTTTAGGCATTCAGCTGATTGTCCTAAACTGAGTGATTTCAGCGAGTAAGCAGGTTGGTGTCTTGCTTAATGCTTTAACAGCATGACAAGAGACACTGCTGATGAACAACAACCAAGGACATTTGTGGTTACAAGATGGTCTCTCCAATCACTCCTAACACTTGGCCACCCTGCACATGAAATACAACTGAACGAGACAGATTAAGTAAATAATCACAAACGTCTAATCTTACCTGTGAATGAGGGCGACTGTGAGTGAATGGATCCTTTATTGAGCATAGCCATGATCTGGCCAACAAAGTCTTTGGGGATGAAGTTGGCAAATGGTAAAATCTCTGTGCTGATCAGCTGGACCACCTAAAAGCCAACAGAGCACAATGCTGATGCAAGCAAACGTAGTAAATTATTTTAAAGGACTATGCCAGTGATTTTGAATGTTTGGTCTGTTTACTGCCCTTTACCCACATTTTACATTGCAACAAACCATTCTGTTGAAGTTACTAAAGATTTCACACTATATGTTAGGGGTGTAACAGTTCTTCAAGTCCACGGTTTGGTTCAGACCTCAATTTTTTTTCCTACATTGCTTTTTTTGGGTGTTGTGGAGGGTGGGATGGGGGGTGAATAAGAAAATCATCATTGATGTTGCATATTTTAATGATACAAAAACAGTATTTTTCCAAACAAAACATGTTTAATGCATGTTAATTCCTGTTGAGGGGCCATATAAGAATCATGTATTTTAAAATATTGGTTGGAATTAGTGTTGGAAAGTTAAACAGGTCATGATTCCCTCTGTAATATCTATTTTATATTGCTGTGAAAACAAATAAATTTCTCAATCAAACCACAGTATTCATTCAGGTTTCTTGCCATAAACTAAATTTTACAAGATTACATCTGAACACATCATGATAACATCATATTTACCATAGCCCAATACTCAGTTTTACTGAGTCATACTTGAATGCATCATAATATGAGTCAATGCAACCTAACAGTCCACTGTGATATATATTCTTCCATCTTAGGGGCCATGAGATGGACCGCGACTCAAAACGGTGGATATTTGTATCTCGGTTTCAGTCTTGGTTTCAGAATTGTTAAATCCCAATGACATATGATAAAAAATGACATTTTGTAGATATTACATTGAAAATGCAAAGTCACTGGTATGGTCGTTCAAGATAATGAATGCGATCAAAAAAATCATATTTACCTCAACATCAATGGCTTCATTCTTCTGGAACTCCTGGATGGACAAGTTGTCTGGAGGTGTGCTGAAAAAATAGACCTTGAATAAAATCAGCTCGCTCCTCAAAACCTAAAGAAAACTCACACTTTCATTTACTGACATATATTATAGACTGAACTGCAGCAATATTAGCCTGTACCTTTTGGTAAAAAGAAAGTCTTCAAAGGCATTGGCTAGCTCTGGCCACATGGTGTCAAACTTCCCAGAGGAGGCATGCTGGCGGGCCACTGGCAGTCCGATAGACAGCACCTTGAGCAGCGAGGAGACGGCGAGCTTCCAGGTACTCTCTGATGGACAGGCATACTTCAAACCCAAGGGCATCCTCAGGGTCTTAAGGATGGATGGAAAATAGAGAGCAATAGATCAAGACACTGGAACACAATGCAAGTAAATTATTAGCTGGAAATCCTTTACTGCCATAATGAGGAGGAGATTAAAAGTGAATCGCACTTAAAATCACTGGGTTTATAATACAGTACTTCAACGCATTTTAACACTTGGGGAATGTGTCTGTTCTAGTTCTTCTTTTTTTCTGTGCAGATGCAGAAAAATGTAATAAACCATCTTTCTGACAAATCTTCTCTTTTTACAGAATAACAGCTGGGCTCCCCAAGGTTAAGATTTTACAAGAATCACTTTCTTGCTTGGGAGATAGAAGAGGGTGGGGTGTGATTTGGATCGATCCACGGGGAACCTTCTTAATAGCTGCTTGGCGACTTACTCCTTCAGTTATGGAATTGTGTTACACAAACAACGGGAAAATGCAGGTGTCATTAAGAAACAGGAAATGAAGGAGAACTGACTGTCAGCTTTGGGAGATTAAACATTTTGATGAGTTATACCCAAGAAATCTTGTGGTTAACATCTGATGGATTGCATTCTGAAAAGGTTTGGAAAATGATACTGAAACTGGCCGACAGCTACTACATCTAGTATGTTTCACGATAGACGCCGTCAAGATTTTTTTTTTGCTCTTCTTCAGAGGTTGGTGAACTGAGAAAATTCTCCGCTGACTCTGTTTTATCAGTCAAAAATGGCCGTTTGAATTCTGTACATTTTAAAATGACAAGAAATTGGTGGACACTGACAAACTCTTCAGCCACGAGTCAAAAAATACTAGCTTTAAAATACTAGCTGGCAAGAGAGTACCTTGATGATGTTCTGCAGGACTTTCTCACTGATGACGGCTTTGTGGCATGCCGTTTTATGATACAGGTCCACCACCACCTCCAGGGAGCGCTCAGCGAAGGGCACATAGTTTAAGGCAACCCATTCGGCCTGGAGGACGAGGAAGATTAAACAAAAGAAAAAAGAGCAGAGGACATCAGTCAAGCAGAACTAAAAACTCTTACCCTTTGGCATAACGACATTCAAAGCAGTATTAAAGGCACACTTTGTACACACTGTGTATGAAACACTATTGGTGTTTCATACAAATTTATTTCAAATCACAGAGACTGTTAATCTGGTTCACATTTTTCTCTGGCACTTAGGAGTGGCACAGCTGAACCAAATGCCATGGACTAACCAATGACTCGACACAATTGTACATTGTGTGCCTTTGAGCGTTAAAACAGAACCACACGTGCATGTATGGACACCACCGAAAAACAAAAACAACATAAGATGGAACTGCACAGGAACAGCACAGGACAGTGCTGTGCACACAGAGGCAAAACCACCAGTTAGTGGCAGGCAGAGGAGGGTAGCATAGAGTGAGTGAGATATGTAGATGAGACATGAAAGCCTACCATGCGGTGAAATACTTAATCTACCGCAGACGGTAGGTAGCCACCAATCAAAACAGCTCTGTTGTACAACTATAGAGGGGCTGAAGGAGATGGTGGAACTCACCGGTGCAAAGAGTTGGATCTAAAATGGTTATCCAATGAGTAGTCCCAAGAAACAGAATGAGAGAAGATTGCAATTAAATTGGTGTCTGAGTTAAACTGAATCTGTTTGGCTTGTTGGCTAAATGAGATGCCTGACAAGAATCAAGAATTTGGCCTTATTAAAAAACAAACCAACAAACTCACTCATAGCACCCTGGACATTTGGGGCAATGTGAAAGCACTGACCAAGAGCCAGCAAAGCAGAAAAGACCACCCATCACATCTGTTTGGCTAAGAGGAAATTTTGTTGACCCCCTCGCTCAAACCATTTAAACAGATTGACATCAACAAAAGTGTCAAGTGTGTTGAAACATGTGGTTGATTCTGGGCCCCACCTGCAGAACTAATAGACTGACAGACAGATGAGATTTGAGGATTTAGTGGTGAGTGTGTAGCCCTAACATTCATTAGCATAATCACATCAGCCTGCCGATGTTAGATCAAGACAACTGTAAAGCATCCCCGGCAGGCACAGCAGCTGCTGGATCATATTACTTCATCAAAAACTGCCTTTTGGTTTCCAGCAGAACTATGAGTAAAGAAGACAATGATATCAGAACAATGTGATGAAAAGGCCCTTCTGTTGTTGAAGGAAGAAATGAGAACAGAGTGTGTTTATGGTTTTATGAATAAAGTAATCTACCTCAAGATCATTTGGCTCATTTGAACATAAAAAATTTTAGGGGCATTTGAAGTGTTTTTGAATGGAGAACTAATTGGCAAATATTTCCCTGGCAAGCTGCCAGCAAGCAGCACAAGCATAAAGGAGGGAATGTGGGTAAGAAATGGCTTGGGGCTACTGATTGAAAATAGCCATGATCGGGGCCACATGAAGACTGGACTGAGGACAAAGAGAGGGAAAGGGATGATTTTGTTGAGAAGGGCTGAAGAGAGAAGGGAGATGAATAACAGTATATACCATACAATGCTTCAATGAAACAAACTGACAAACTGCAAATGATCACCAAGCTGTTACAGGGCCAACTCCATTTCCCCCTACCTGGTTATATTTGGCGTTGGCCACGTGTTTGGTTTCCATCTTGCCATACTGGGGCGGCTTGCAGGAGAACTCCACGAAGAGGAGCAGCTGTTCAAAGATGGCTGGGTACATGACCTGCAGGTTCTCCGGGCCCACACAGATGGCCTGCAGCAGGGAGGGACGGGAGCAACAAACACTTACTCACTGCTGACATCTACCATGGGACCGCAGATTGCACAATTTAGCACAGTGACACATTGTTTCATGGGCCGAGGTAGCACACAACGGGAAGAAATTACTGGACAGTGAGGTCTAATGGCTCACAGAGAGAAGAATGTCCTGCTTTTTCTTAAATCCTAAATAATCACGGTTGAGTGGAGTTATGAGGCAAGTCAAGGAGTCCATCAGATGTATACTGAAGATTCATTTTTGTTCCACTTGATAGAAAACCATTTAACAGACATTTAGTGGAAAAAGTGCATCGTAACATTGATGGTAGCCTCATGGCCCAAACACATTAGCGGACTATTGCTGCCTGGTCCCATATAATTAACAATGGATAACCATTGGATAACCACGTCCTTCACCATCTACTCCTCAGGTGGCACCTCTCTTGATGCCTCCTTGTATGCTAATGCATAGATGGGTGATGTGTTTAAATCCCCTGTGGAGACCAGATTTCTGTTTACTAACAATAAGAGTCAGATTTAACGGACTATAAAAGTGATTTTGAATGTTCGGCCCCTTTCGCACAATGTACCAAGGGCTGGGTGATATGGTCAAAATCAAGTATCACAATATTTGTGACGGAATACCTCAATGTTGATATTTTGATGATACTGTGACTGACTATTGGAGTTTTCCAAAGATTTTTACACAATGACATTTTTGATAAATAATCAAATTGATGAATCAAATGATTAAAGGCAAATATTAGAACAGCTAGAACAATCAAGCAAGTTCAGAAAATTACATCACTTTACTGTAATTAAGCAGTAGATATTAGGCTTAACATGGAAAATAAGAAGTATGGTATTAAATTGAATGTCCACTGCCTACCTTCTGCAGAACATCCAGAGCAGTGAGCACAGCTTCCTGCAGGCTGGTGAGCACAGCCTCAGTGTAGGAGGGGAGGATGAAGGGTGAGGCATCACTGCTGATAGGCACCGACACAGCCCCATGGAGGATGACCCCCAGCTTCTTCAGGTCCTCCATACTGAAGCCAGCCTTGATGTGCTGGTAGAGTGCTGGGAAAATCTGGATCAGGGCTGTGAGGAACGGCTGGCTGGGGATGAAGGAGAGCTTCTCTGTCCCTCCACTAGGCGGCCTGGTGCTGTCTGTTCCCGTTCGATACCACGTGTTCCACGCTGACCACCACAGTGCTGAGTCCTCAAGTGCTGACTCCTCCCCTGGGGGAGGGGCCTGCAGCTCGGCACCATTGTAGCGTGTGAGTCTCTCAACCAGCGAATCTGAACGCATCAGGGGTCTGCCGGGACCTGAAGCTGTTAGAGGGTCGATGAGGACAGGTGGAACGCCCATAGCAGCAAGCGCATCGCCAGGTTTGTCTGAGTCTTTGACAGGTGTGACAATCTGTAGAATCTCCTGAAAGCTTTTAAGGGCAGCCAGTGAGACCTCGTTGTTCTTGCTGAGGGCAGCTGACTGGATGTGATCCAGCAGCACCTCCCATGCCTTGAAGAAGTCACCTGTAGATGGACCACAAAAATGTAAAAAGTATGAGACAGAATTAGAACCCGACATATTTTGGCTTGATAATAGATCTGCTCAATATATCAGCATCTGCGTGTATGTTTGGTTGATTCGCAAAAAAAAGGACAACAAAGGACATACTCCAGTAAAAGGTACTTGAGATAATTCAAAAACAGTTAAACAACTTAACAAGTTTATTGTTGAAGCCCGCAGCCTCTTGATTATAGCTATCTGAATACCAAATCTGAGGATTCCTTGCTGTGTGTGTGTTTTATGTGTAAAAAAATAACAGCCAATGAACTGTTACCAGAAATTTAACTCCCAAATATCAACATCAGTAGTAGCCCCCAAAATTAAGGATCATCTGGCTCTAGATTGTGATTATGCTCATCACTTTGGGTTGCAGCACCAATGGTGCTGTGACGACAGATGGAAAGTAAACGTAGGGCTGACCGCTGTTGAGTGACATCACTCACTGCAGCTGCAGCCAACTATTCAAACAAGGAACCCTCGGCAAACATCAGTCACCTCTGCAGGAAATGATTGGACTTGTGTTGTTTGTTGCTTGTTGTGTGAATATGCATAGTAAAGCACCAAAACAGGCATAAGGTAACAGAGCAAAATGAAGCATCAATGATGAATGGTTAGAACCTGGACATCTGGCCTCAAGCTAGAACTTGTTCTGATGGATTCTCAATAGTCTAAGTTTTGTTGAGCACTTTATTCAGTACATCAACTGTGTATCAACTTTCGCTATGGCCAGCACTTCATCAGTCCTTCTCAGAAAATATAACCGACCTCACATACAAATGAGTAGATAAAGCATGGCTGACCTAGCTGCTGAAGAAGATATCTCCTTGTGTTGAAGATGCGTGCCACTCCAGCTAGCGTCAGAACCCAAGTCTCTGCCCACTGTTTCTCAGCTGTGTCTCGTGAATGGTGGATAAGGATGTTGCCACCACCAGACTCAATCTTCTCCTTGTCAGCCGTGGTGGATGATCTCCTCACACAGTCAAGCAGATGGAATAGTACCTGGTGGTGACACAGAGGTGTTTCAGACACCAGTAATTTCTGACACAAAATGAGTACCACTGCATTTCAAAAAACACAACTTCAAGACATGTAGAACTAAATAAAAACTCTTCTTTAACCTTGACTCCATGATGGTTTTGAATAAGATCAAAAATGAAAAGTATGTTTTTATGGCATTCATAGAAAGGATAATAATAGAAATGAGTCCTTCTTGATAAATACAGAAAACTGAGTGAAAGTGGAATTAATGCAGTGTAAAAGAGGAACTAATGCAGTATGATCAGTGCAACCAACTGATCTTACCAAATCCTACAATCTTCCAAAAACAGTAAAAGGTCATTTAATGTAAAACAATGTATTTCTTAGATAGAATTTCTTGCAGGCTACCTTCCATACTACGATATGCCAGGTTGGCTGCTGCAGCAGGGTCCCATGGGCTGCAATGGTGGAGAACATTGTCTGCCCTGCACTTTTTCGCACAGCGGGCCGTGGGTCGACACACAGCTCACCCAGCTTTGCATACAGGCACAGCCACAGGCAATCAAAGGGAGGGGCAGGGTGGAAGGGCCGGTTGAGGGTCTCTCCTTTCTCCTGGGCCTGCTTCTGCAGAGCTGCCTCCTCCCTTTCCAACTCTTGTGTGATGGCTTCTCCCCTTTGGAAGAAGTAGTCTGAGATGTTCCACTGTGGTGGAAAAAGGGAGGTGGTGGGCATTAATTGGTGGTAAAATGCTTCTGGCAGTATTGCTATCTTATTACCATGAAGTAATCTCACAGGAACTGCCACACTCCAAGAGAAATATTCTCACAAACCACAGATCAATATCAGGTATTGCATGTCCTGAATATTATAGTGTATATATGAAAAGTCAGGGCAATGGTGAAATATATTAGATAACTAGGAGGTTTGTGATCTTATCCTTCCAGGATTCAGTGTTAAATTTACTCAAAATTAAGTGGCAACCCTGTCTCATCTTCCTAGCAAACAAGGCTTATTCTAAATAAGATACCATCCAGTGCACAGGACAGGAAGGTGCTGTCATTTCTCATTTTTTGCCTTTATTTATCCAGGGGAGGCTTGCTGAGCATGCATGCTCTTTGTCAGTAATGCCCTGCTTGACATTCAGAGTTACACTCATTCAGCCTTGGAAACTGCCCAGTTCAATCACAATCTTCTACTGCTGACCACTGAGAAACTCTAGTATTGTTGGGAATTGAGAGTTTTGTTCAAGAGCACCTCAACAGTATGTGCTGGATCCAATATGAGTCATTTTCCTCCCTGACTTGATTTTCCCCAGCTTTTCTAGGGACTTGAAAAATCAGTTTTCTGGTAACTAGTCTGTTTGTCTAACCATAGAGCTTCCATAAATCCCTTTCCAATAAAGAGTAGAGCAGAAAAAAACAACTATCGCACCAGCAGGCCAATGGAGGTGAGGCTGATGTTGAGCTCTTGGTTCTGCAGACCAAAACTGCCAGCTACATCCACTACGATATGGAGGCATGTGCAAGGCATGGTGGGTAAAAAGTCTGTCACCACCAACTGCAGGCACTGGAAGGCTGTTCGGATCAACGACTCCCTGAAAGGTGAGATACAGACTGGTTAGATACTGGTACAGACATTTACTCAGCATGTATACATTTTGCCTTGCAATCACAACTCTATCAGTTTCACTGCCATGCTTTTGCTTTGTGTTGACCAACAAGTAGGACATACAGACATAATTCATGATGACACTGGTTTTTCAGTTGTGGCAAACTTTTCTGCACTGTAAAACAAGGCAAAATTGTGGCTGCAATTAACACCTGATGTTTTTTTGGGTGTAGAATATATACATGCATCTTGTTTACGGAATAGCTTGCAGTGGAAACAGTTATAATAGAAATTAAAGAGAGAGAGCATGTCCTGAAAATCTGCATCCAACAAGCAAGAAAAATGTTCTATTGAGAATAAAATAAGTATTTTGGCTTATCAATCTTCATGCTACTTCCAGCATCACAGTTCTAGTTTTTTTAAGCCGCTGTTTTCTCTCTAAAGTGCTGCCTCCAGCTTTTTTCATCCACCATCTCCTACTCCTCTGGGTTCTCACCCCTGATCGTTACGAATGGCACCTATGACACCCAAGACAAGGGGCCAGCCGGGCCCCAAGCTGTCCCCCTGGCTCTGGAGGATCTGCAGGACGCTCTCCAGTTGTTTCTGCCGGATGTCTGCATGCAGCACATTGGAAAGCTCCTTCAGAGGGTTCAGCAACAAAAGTTGCAGCCGCTATGGGAGACAGATACAGGTGCAAGGAAAGAGACAGTTTAAAGTTTATACACATATTGCAGCATTGGGCAGGGTCGTTTTTGTCCTCTTGATGTGATTTTCAACAGTATTATTGCATTAAAAATACATTCTGGCAAATAAACATTCAATTTTTTTTCGTTATCTTTCTTTCATTTAAAATCATACTAATCACAATACACATCACTATCGCACAAAAAGAATGTCATACCAATAATGACAGACATTTCCTAGTGTTTCTGGCTCAGCTGTTTTCTCATCAAAAAGCATTTTGTGGTGATATATGCCCTCTATGTCTCAATATCTTATGAACTCTGAAAAGATAATTTCTGACCCTGTGGTGTAGACTTCCAGTTCTTCATGTTATATGTAATCTGTGACCTTGCTAAGATATGTCCATAATTACCACAATCAGTGAAGGTATACAGACTGTACATCTAAACACTCAAACATGTAATGATAAAAGCCTTCCCACACAGCGCAAAAAAGGCCTTGAAGAAGTCGTTTTCTCTACGTTTCCACAGGACAGCCATCTACTGCCCTCTTTTAGATAAGCTGTTTCACTTCTATTTATCTGTCTGACTAAGGTGAAGGTCACAGACTTTGTGTGTGCATATGTTAGTAAGAGACAAAGTGACTGTGACATTTCTGTTTTTCATACTTCAGGCATTTGGCAGACACTTATCGGAAAGGACTTTACAATGTAGACAAAAGTGGAATGCTTTTCTAAGATGCCACAACTGAAAGTAACCAACAGTAAGGAGTCAAAGCCAGAGAAACCAGATAATAAAGGCCACAAACATTCCTCGGTGTTGCTGTATAGCAGAGAAATGCTCGGTAAAGAAGAGCAGAAATGGTGAAATATTTTTTCCTTGCTTTTTAAATACATCTGAGACTAATTTCCTCCATCAGATTTCATTTTTGTCATGCCCTTTGTGTGTTCCTGATCGTTCTGACAGTAGTAATTCTGTGGTGCAGTGTTAGCTACCTGGTTGTGGGCCAGTGGGGGGTCATGCTTGTAGGCCAGGCCAGCTTTGATGAGTGCCGTCAACGCCTCGGCACCCCACTCTCTCATCCTGGAGTTGGGGTGCTGGCAGACCTGTAGGGCACATCACACACACACACACACACACAAGTAGATGTGGAGTGGCATTAGGTACTAACAACTGTGTGTGCATGCGCGTATGTTTGTTTGTGTATTTGTTGCTGAGACAGAAATCTGAGGCGGAAGCTGTTCACAACAGAGTTTCCCAGTGGTGTTCACCGTGGGTGGGTGTGAAACAAGTAGGCGAATTAAACTGCATAGTGTGTGAGAGACATTTGGATCCTCTCTGACAACAGGTTATGCTGTGACAGACAGTGTAATCATGAAAGCTGATATAGATACACACGGCAAGGCTGGGCTCAGCAGGGAAAAATACACAAGTGGGGTACAAACCTATCTTCTGCTTACAGATCCCCATCCAAACCAAATATTTTGAGCTGGTCTGTGATCCAGATCTAAAAATCTATTTTGTGCTTGATTTTAGTTCATAGTGATGTTAGCCATGCTGACTTTTAAGTCTTTAGCTCTCAGACTTTAAAAAAGTTAAGAAGTGATGGCTCTGTGACGCTAACAGGGACAAAAAGAAACTTTCAGCCAATTACCTGTGGCCCTAAATAACCCAAGGGGGCCGTGTGTATCTATAGGATCATTTAGCTTCCACAGCTCCACATAAAAAATGATGCCTCACATTTAAATTTTAATATAAGACAAAAGCACTAAACTTAACATCCCATTTTCCCTCAAAATATCAATACTTTGATTTGAACACTGACCTAGCATTTTGCGCAAGGTTGCCAAGAAAGATGAGAAGCCTTTTTTTTAATCTAAGTTTATATGTATAATTTGAAGATGTAGCTTCAGATTCTGCTTCTGTGATAAATCAGAGCACCACAGTCCAACAAGTGCACAGGAAAGTAGAGATAACAGATCAAAAACTGACAGCGGAGTGAACGCAGCGCGGACAAACTTCGACAGAGCAACCTCTCAGCTCCAACATGTTGATGCCAAACTGAGAGGGAAAGAAAATGGGGGGAGAAAAATAGGCATTAAGAGAAGAGAGAGAGGGGAAGCTGATGATTAGGGAGGAGAGAATCCGAGCTTACCTTCTGCAATACAGACAGGAGTGCAAAAGAGAGGGGAGATAGAGAAAGACAAAATGAAGAAATCTGTTGTCCAAACTCACAACGTTACACACATATGAAGAGAACCCCCTGACAGATGTAAAAAGAGTTTTTCTAACGCTACAGAAACAACACAGACACCCACAATGGGTTAGTAACAGGTGACAAGTGCTAAGTGAATGTGCCAGACTCTACAGGGAGCTAGTGTAGCAGCACAATGCTCATAATAATACACTGCCATGTCGGATTCCAGACTTTAGATTTCAAAAAATACAGTTTTAAAATACTCTATGGACATATTGTATCACCAATATGCAGTATGCATCTTCATTTATTTCCACTCTTCCTGTGGTCTGATTTTTTTTTTTACTACTTTAATAGCACATACAGTATGCGTCAACATGAATCACATCATGCACAAAGAGTTTGACATTATACTTACTTTCATTACATATAATAGTTTGGTTCCCAAATGAAACATCCATAATTGGATGGATGCCTCAGTTACTCTCAGTAAATGACTGGATGCACAATTAAAAACCTCTCTACCTGGAGCATATCCTTGCTTAACAAAATGATGCCTCCTTTACAGGCTGTAGCTTCTGTATTTGAGAAAATGTGAGTGGTGCATGATGAGGATAACTAAGTGTTTTGTAACAGAGCTCTCTATTACTTGAGTCTGCATTTTGTAGGCTCTTTTGCTTTAGATCTTACCTCCAACAGGTGTCCTGTCAGTGGCCTCCACAGGATCTCTATGCGATCCATGTTGACCAAGCCGGTCTCCAACAGCTTGGCCACCGCAAACAGAGACGGCTCCTAAAGCAAGGACAAGAAAAAAGAAAGTATAGATGAACAGATTCAACAGATACCCTACTCTCCAACCGAACTGATCAAATGCCCATGTGCAAGGGCTCTATATGTGTGTGTGTGTGTGTGTGTGTGTGTGCCTTGTGTAAACTGGCTAATCAATAAGTATTATTTTTTACGGCAGCAGATATTATAACCAAAGCCAAAGGTTGGAGTAACCAAAATATCAGTGAATGAAGTTGAGCCACTTCGTCCACTACATACCTTGTTGTTTCCATAAGCCATTTCCATGGCCTCCAGGGAGAGGGAACACAGAGCGTTGATCAGGTGATGCAGGGAGACGTCATCAAGATACCTAGTTTAGTGTGACAATTGAATATTTTTAATGACATACACGGATAATATCAAATGCCAGAATGCTAGAGCACAACACTATGCAATCTAAAAATATATATATTAAGCACATGGATAACAGAGCATGGATACAGAAATAAACACCTGAAACACATATTTAGACATATGAAGTTCCTTACTGCGAGCTCTCAAACAGTCTGGACAGGATGTTGGAAATGACGGGCAGGTCTGTCATCACGGCCGTGGTCAGCACCTGCTCAGGGACACAGGCAGCGTCACATCCAGTTAGCTCACGGCCATCAACAGTTAAAGTGAGAACCATGCGATGAATGCAGTGTGTTAGTCCGCTCACCGTACTGGGTCCTTCCACAGCTCGCCCCGGCTTCAGCGCCCCGCCCACACCGGGCTTCAGCCCCAGGATCCACACTAAGTGCTGACAGACAAGACGAGTTCAAAGAGCATTACAAAAGAAGAGAAACAAGAACCACTGACAAGGATGTGAAATGTTTACTAACAGACACTATCCAGTTGTCTTTCCTGTATGGCAATCAGTGTAAGCCAAGAGAGTGAATGAGTGTGTGTAAGAGTGTGTTTATATGCAAAGTGGATGAAATTCACATCCACCAACTGCCAAATAGTGGTATAATTGGTCATTCACCCTCAACACTGACCAGTATTTATTTTTTTTGAAAGGACAAAATGTGTAGATATAACACACAGTTATTGGTCTTAGCCTGTTCTCAAACTCTGCACCTGATGACCACCATACACGCTTTCTGATCATGAGCCAATATACGCCAATCAAATCAAAGAAACACGATGGCTCTGTATCAAACAGGCTGTTGATGGGCTTCTGTTACGCTGGCTCTACAAACAGTGGTGATGTCTTACCAAATGTTAGTTGAAACTTAAGATTATTCCCATGTGTTGACACAGGTGTGAGACTGGTGTGACACCACCGACGAGAAAAAAAAATGACAACCAAGACAAAAAGAAAAACAAACAAAAAAAACAAACCAAAAAAAAACAAAGAGCTATTGTGTACTAAGTAAGCAAGTTTTGACTTAAATCTTTCAATCTGCGCCTATCTTTTTATTGAATGTTTCACACAGTGCATGGTTGATTCTTTACACAAAATAGCTTTTAAAACAGATAGCATAGCATATTCAAGCTGTATGTTAAATATTTTGGTCGGAAAAATTATTCATGGCAGGTTTTTTTTTGTTTGTATGTTGTTGTTTTTTTAAATACATACTTGTACTGTACTTTTTGTACATACATATATATGTGTATATGGAATCTGTGCATGCATAGTGCCAGGTGGTAGTATTACCTGCAGTGTGGCCAGTACCAGCTGCCACGAAGTGCCCAGCACGGCCCCGTGGCAGTGAGCCAGGTTCAGCAGGGTTCGCATACACTGGATGTTCTTAGCAGTAAGCTGCCAGAGGGAAGGACACATACACATATTATGGCAGTTTTTACATTAAATACCACATTTCTACATAGTGAATTACCATGTGGTGTAACAACAGAATAAGGTCAACTTCCTAGAATGCCAAAATTACAAGACAGCACTAGTAAGAAGTACAAGGTTGCTACAATGAACTGTGACCCTTAAACGATCATGGAACAGCTGAGAGCAGAGAAGAAGAGGGGTTTTTTTTTGGAAAACACACTGTGAAGGACCATTGCTGCTAAGAGTAGAAATCTTATGAGGCTATAAAGACCGCAGGTAAGGATCAAAGTCAGTGACTGCACATTTTGAGATGCTGTTGTCCCAGAGGGAAATTTAAATGCACAGGGTTGAAGGCCTGCTACGGCATCCTGATGAGTGTGTGTTCATAAGAGGTCTTGCGTCTAAATGGCACCCTGAAATTCATCTATGAGTGT
>OMLB01028540.1:0-15262 GCA_900302555.1 Myripristis jacobus | reverse complement strand
AAAAAAACACCAACACATACACACACACAGACATACAAAAACACACACACACACGCACGCATACACACACACACACAAACACACACACACACACACACGTACACAGACACACACAGCTACTGCAAGAAGATAAAAGAGGGCCTCCAGCAGGTCTTCAGGACTGCATAAAAGAAAGAGGGATAGAATCAGAGAAAAGAGGGAGAGAGAGAGAGAGAAAGAGAGAGAGAGAGATGGGGAGGACAATCCTGCTGGGGTAGGCAGAAACCCCTGACCTGTGCACTTCCAACAATGCGTCTCAATAAACCACAGTACAGACAAATCTGATGAGTCAGACTCCAGGCTACAGAGGGAAAACAACAACATCAAAAAGCAGGAGAGAGGACCCCCCTCCTCCGCCTTGTAACTTCCCCTGAGGAGAGGCGCACTTCCTCTCTCTTAGTCACCGGCGCTTTGGAAAAGCTTTACAGTATTACGGTTACTGGATGGAGCATGACTGAATCAACTGATGCCTTGATGTACGGGAATTACAGCAGGGAAGTTAGCCACAGCCGCAGAAAAGAGCAATAAACAATGTTTCCACTTCGCTGGTCGCTGTCTGGCGGCGTAGTCAGCTCCTGAGTGTCAACACGCTCACATGCTGTAAGTAGATAGCGCACACTGTCCTGTGTGCAGTATTTCACAGCTGCTGTACATTAGCAGCCAGTGTGTAGCAGCAGCAAGTGCTACAGTGTCAGAGTGTTTTCTCTGCTCCGCTCTCTGCCGCATACCTTGAATGCCACAACTTGACTGACCTTACTTTTCATGATGTAAAACCATAGAAAGTCACTCACACACTCACATCAGTCACTTCTGTGCATTGATGGAAACCTGTTACTGTTACTTTTCTAATATTTTTCTTCAGTAGAAGTACGGCTGTAAAAATCTACTTAAGTAAAAGTAAAAAGTAGCTCTTGTAACATGTACTGAGAGTAAAAGTTACTGAGTTACTTTATTAAAACAGTAACTGTGTTAGCTGGGATCTTTTCCATGCAGTTATAAAAGAAAGAGAGAGCACAGTTCAAACGACATGTTTTTAAAGGTGCATTGCACAAAACTGCCGACGGTTAACTGAAGTGAGGACCCTGTAGACTCAACTGCCAAATGTGGAATAAGCAGGTAATTATGATGGTAGAGTCTACAAGGCTCTCATCGTCAGGCCAGCTCGTTTTTTGCCAGCTGAATTTAACTGATCTGCACTTCCATTAATCTGTGACTTTTCATTGTGCAGCTTTTATTGTAAATGACAAAAAGTAGAAGCAACAAAGTAGAAACAGATTCCTCCTCTCATCTTTGCTGACTGCGCTTTTATTGTGAAAGGTTCCACAATCTGTCATTTATTATTTGTTCTCTGTAATGGATGTGATTTAAAATGTAGTGAAGTACAACACTCAAGCAAAAATGGACAAGTAAAAGTGAAATTACTGACTTATAAAATACTTAAAAAGGTAAAAGTACACAAAAAAGCAACTCAATTCCAGTAACAAGAGTAAATGTAATTAGTTACTTCCACCTCTGCACCTGTGTTCGTCCCAATCCCATCAATATAACTTGCAAGTGTTCACATCAGTTTGATAGTAAATTATGTGAAGTGGAAAGTAAAGTAGGCTACAATTTTTCTGGTCTTTATCAAAAGGTAAACACGTTAATTAAATTTAAACAAAATATGTTCAGTTTTATGATAGGAAGGGTTGGTTTTGATTGAACAAAAAGCATTCATGATATAAGCACTTAAAGTTAGCTAAAGTAGTAAAATTTGGATGTTTGTATTATTTACCTCTCAGTCAGATAAATCAGAGCCTTCAGAAAAATACAGTACAAAATTCCCAGTTGTAATTTTGAAATGGATGTTGACTTGATCGCTTTTTACAAATCATAACATGGCATGTATGGAAAATATCATATGACATGAACATGGCAATAGCAGAAAAGGCAGCAAATGATTTTGAAGAAGAATGTGGTAGAATAAGAAGAGGAAGAAGACGAAGGTGTCATAAAACTCAAGGTTAATGTACAGTAAGTTTAGGAAACAAATACAAATCTATGCTTTTTAAAGTGTCTTCTGCATGTTTTACTTGTGTGTGTGTGTGTGTGTGTGTGTGTTTTGAGCCTCGGTTTGCAAAACAAATTGGAGTGAATGGGGAGATGACTGAAACTGAAATACTCAGAATTCAAAATGCAACCTCAGAAGCGGCTGATGTGGGTGAGTAGCTTTCTATGGCTTCGTATCACGTTCACAAAAAGCAACATGTACAGGCCAGTGTTTTAACAAACTTCCACAATGCTTTCAAACAGTATTCCCACATGTCACCTGAGCCTGAAACCCCACATCAATCCACGAGTGCTGAGGTGCCAGGAGGAGTAAGGAAAAATATGAAATGTTGTTGACTCACGTAGTCATGGAAGGCCTTGGCCTCACTGGAGTGTTCACATGTCTCTCTTCTCTCTGGAGCTGCACAGTACAGGTCCCAAAATACACTGCAGCACACCAACAGGCAGTCAGAGGGGAAAGAAAACACATTTCAGAAAAAGAAACATTAAAGCCTGATGGACAAAAATAATAGTCAGTTTTGGAGTTGGTGAAATCTAGCATGAAGACAATAACTATGATTCTATTATCATCACTGTAATAGGCATCTTCGAGAGCGGCGTTACAATTTCACAAAACAGCAACCTGAGGAAAGCGCTGCAGAGGACGGCGAATGAGATGAAGACAAATGAAAATACGAGGCGGCATAATCTGGGAATGATTATTTTATTTAATAACGCCGAGGATGCAATGAAGAAAAATGGTACGAATGTGACAGAGAGGAGCTGTTAACTTGAGAGAAAAACACTCACCACCACCACGAGTGAAGGAACCCCGGAGGTTCTCCTAATGTGATGTTCTTCTCCCATCGGATCTAGACAGGGGGAGAGAGGGAGGGAGGGAGACAAATAGACGGTTTAGATACTTATTAACTGCAGACGGGAGCCTGACATCTGAATTACCTGCATTACAAGGTTGGAGAGGGTGCAAGGGAATGCTAACACACATACCATTATGTAATTATATTATGAGTCTCATGCCATGGATTCGTGAGTGGATAAGTGTGGCCGTGTGTGTGTGTGTGTGTGTGTGCAAGTAAGCCTGCCTTTTTTCAAGTATGTGGAAATGTGTGTGTGTGTGTGTATGTAATGAGTCAGGAGATGTAGGGTAGCCACAGTCTGAATTTAGGAACATGTACCAGCCTGAGGAGGCCAATCAAACCTTTGTACAGCCCACACACACACATCGAATCTTCAGTCTGCTTCTCTTCCACATTATCTAATTCTTCTCCCTCTTGTCATGTTCATTAATTCATTCATTTCTCTCTGTATCTCCCTCTTTCTTTCTTTCCGTCTTTCTTTTCTCTCCTTCTGCCTTCCTTCCTTCCTTCCTTTAGCACAGACAGAATAACACCTCAGCCAAGGTCAATGACTAACATGAGTGCTGACATCACCCACTGTGCTCAGTAGACCTGATTTATGTATGCGCACACTGTCCACTGCTTTGCACACACACACACAAACACACACACACACACATGAAGGTGCATGCACACAAATGCACATGTACGCACACACATGCACACACACACACAGAGCCAGACAGACGTGCAGACTTGATGAAAAAGAAACGTACACATGTACACAAACCCACACACACACACACACACACACACACACACACACACACACCTAATGTTGTGACCGGCAGCTGGCAGCAGCAGTCAGACGACCCTCTACAGAGACTCTGGTGGTATTGTTTAGTCTGGCTCTCTATAAACACGGTTACATCATTCCCTTTATGACTTTGGAGCAAAACTATCTCATCTTTTTAACTCTTCATTTCCCTCGCACTCTTCTTTTCATACGGGCAGAGGGATGAGAAAAGACGCCCACTGTAACACACCGCTCCTGCGTCACCTACAGCACCGCCAGAATCTGCAAAAAAACGGGGAAATACTGAATCGCTGCACCTCAATCAGACTGTCCCGACCTCAGCTGCACATCCCCAAACACAGTAACCGGTGTCACACTGCCACAAAATATCTGGTTTTGGTTTCCGTCCTCACGGCTTTTCGAACAAATGCCCTGCTTTGAAGTGTTTTTATTGGTCGGGAACGGCGTGGATTTGTTTATCCCACATGCTCTCAGTCTGAGTTAGAAGTTCTAGTAAAGACATTTGGTTCAGGTCTATTAGACAGCCAGTAATTGAACATAGCCTACAGTATGACAAAGAAGGATTTACTCTTTCAGAATGGCTCACTCACACAGCAAAAAGCAGAATGGGCTTGGCATTACTCATTTCATCTAATTGGCCCCAGCTCTGTCCTAACATGACTTCACTCAGTTCAGGTCAGGAGAGTTTTCACTGCCTCCTCTTGTTTTTTGGGAAGGTATGAGAAAGCAGCTCTGATTGCACCCACATATCCTGTCCTCTTGTGGTTTGACCTGCACCGCGGTTCACTCATTTACGTTCACCAGTGAAAAGCGTTTAGCATGAACACGGCCACATGTTGGCAGCTGTCAGTGCAGGGGCTGTTCTCACTGCATTTAGGATTTGAATCTGAGCCTGGACTGGTATCATCTGTCAAATCACATGTTTAAACATATTTTGCATAAAATGTATTTTTTCTGTCTTCTTTTTCCATCATTCTTAATTCTTGCCATTTAAGTCAGGTATTTTTATTGTTATTTGTATTGCCTTGCAGTGACTATGGCTCTTTATGGTAAAGCACTTTGAGGCACTTTTGCGAATAATGAAAAAAAAGTAAAAAAAAGTAAAGTAAAGTAAAAAATTACGTGCTTTACTGTGTTTCAAATCACAAACATATTTTAAATCTTCTTTTAACACATTACTTTTTAAACCAATTTCATTACAAATTTTGTTATTGCTGCCCCCATTCATTCTTACTACTAGTCATGTCAGATATTTTTAGTTTATTGTCTTGCAATTATTATTAGTGTTTGTGGTAAAAACCTGTAACAGTTATCACTGTGTTTCAAAATGCTTGTTCGCACATATTTTGCACTCTTTTTTGACCAAAGTCATTATTCCTGTCTGATGTTTTCCCTTTATTTATTCCTAAACTGGGCAGCACCCGTTCAAAACATGCCTGTTTGGAATGGGCCGCTCATCCAACCCATCCAAACAACTTCACGCTCGATGCTGCACTCCCCTGGGTCCTCAGTAATACACCGCCAAGCAGCTATGGAGAGATGGCCAGTCTGTGTGTGTGTGTGTACTGTACATGAATGCTTGTGTGTGTGTCTGTGTGTATCTGTACTGTATTTGACTAATTTGACAGAGACTCCTGAGTCTCTGCTTTGGAAAGTTGTGGGAAATAAAAGATTGCCATTATTTAGCATTACTTGAACCTTTGCCTGAACTTATTTTAATGTTTGCGTTTGAGAAGACAATTTAGGGTTTTCATTCAGCCTGTGGTTTGGACCTGTATATGGTTTGGTATTTGGACTTTCAGTGACAGCATTAGCTTGTGTTTGGCTCATTTTTCTGGGCTCTTGTTTCCTGGAGATATAAACAGATGTGGATGATAAACAGTGGATAACAGGCCTTTAAAGCCATGTTCTACTCCACCCCTCTACTCCAGCAAGAGCTACACTATGGTGTAATGTTTACCCCGTCAGTTTGTCAGTGCATGTGAGCATGTGTGCGTGTGTGTGTGTGCGCGCGCGCGTGTGTGTATTGTATACAAGCGGCTGTGTTTATACTTGTTGCTCTCTTAGCTAATGCGTTCCCACACTTGAATACGACACCGCCTATCCCTTTCATCTCCCACATCTGCGGAAGACGAGAGAGCGAGTGATATGGTAGAGGATGCCAGAGAGGAAAGGGTGTCGGAGTAAAAGACAGGCAGATTGAAAGATAGAGAAAGAGAGAGAGAACTGAAAGAAAAGAGAGGTGTGTGTGCATGTGTATGAACCTGCAGGTTAGAGTGATGTGAATTGGTGCCAGCTGATGATGTAACTTTTTTTTCCACCCCTCCTCTTTGTTCTGCTCTTCCTCTGCCCTCTCCACAACCGGCTCCACTCTATGTCTGTCTTCTACATTGTAATTTAGAGTCATTTAGAGTGAAACACCAGAATCAACTGACCTCATTTTCACCCCGTCACCTTTCTACCTCTGCAGAAATAGAGCAAGAACAAGAGTGCGACGGGGGAACGAGAAGACTAGTGAAGAGAGAGATACAGAGATCAAGCAAAGAGAGAGGGGGAAGATGAGAGAAAGAGAGAGAAGAAGAATTAGAGAGGACAAGAAGGAGATTGAGGGAGATTGACAGAGATGGAGCTGCTGTGCAGATCAGAGAGTGATGTCAATGGAAGACGTCAGCTCCAGGCTGAGCATCGTAACTCTCGGCTCTCCGGCCCCGTCCCACTAAATGGATCTGTGATGTTAAAAAGCCTCCTGCCTGTACCGGCCTGTCGGCTCAGCACTGTAAGGCCGGGCTAATTCAATTATCTGCTACACTCTGGCAGAGCTGGCCGGACACTGTGTGAGGGTCAGACACCCCCCCCCTTCAGAGGGTGGACACATGTATGCATGGGCTGCATTCACACACACTCACACACTTACCTCTGAGAGGAAGGTCTGTGCTGACTTCTGTGCTCCTACATGTAGCAGGTATTCGTACACATACAGAGCTAACCTGCGGACAAAGACAAGAACAGAGGGGGAAAAAACTGTTACAGTCACTATCGTGGAAAGATTTTAATATAATCATTATTGTCAAGGTTGAAATTATGCTTAATGTTCAGCAGGATATGTATTTGTGAGCTTTGTTCAGGCAGGTAGAGATTAGGCTTGAACCATATGGTAAAAATTTACTGCAGATATTTCGAGATGATCACAGTTTTAGAGGGAATGAATGTTTTTGTATCTTAATTTTCATTTTTACAAAAATATAGATATGTATATACATATTTAAATGTGCACATAAATAACTAAATGAACAAATAACATTAAATAATGATGATATGATTTTTGCTGGGGTTTGTACCAAACAAACATGTTTTCTTTCATCTGGAGAATCCATCAAGGCATCTCTTTTGCACCACAATATTTCAGTTTAAATGGTATTTTGTCACATATTATACCCTCTAAAAAAAAGTGCAGCTGCTGCAATATGGATATTGCATTTGGACATACTGCCAGTTTAAGAATATTTCAATAATTTTTTTCAGCCTAAGTTTATACAGGAGACCTGTCAGAGAAAACACTAGCGTTATAATTACACTACACTTAGCTGTTAACATTGGAGAGATGATGATTGGTACAACAAGGAGACAAACAGATCCATAGCAAGAAAGAGAGAGAAAGAGAGAGAGAGAGAGCAGAGACAGTGGTGCGATTTTACTCCCAGACAAAAACTTGTCTAAAGCATTTACAATCCCCCGCAGATTCATCTCACATATCCCCAACTTTGAACTCAGCACGGGGACCACTTCCTTAAGATTAAAAAACTTTCTGCTCACTATTCCAGAGGGTGAAGACGCCTGTGATTTTTAAGACCATCTCTCTCCAAGCAAAAAAAAAAAGAGGTACCTTGGGACGTAAGACAATTATGCTTATTACACCATTTCTGTGTGAGATAAATACACAACATAAATAACAGGGAGGTTATCTCAGCATTGCCTTAAAATAAAGATGAAGGAGCCTGGCATGGATGGGGCTTGCCAACCAGTCCCAGATCACAGCAGGTAATGAAATAAACAGAAGCTATAGTATCTAAAGTAGGGACACATACACCAGGATACAGGCACTAATCATCTAAAGGCAACAGGCCAGGCAACTTCTAAGGACATTTGAAATTTGCCCTACATTGTGCTACATCTAAACACACACACACACACACAGTTGCAGAACAAACAAGAGCACGCTTGGTGGAACCACACCGTAAAGCACCTCTTCCTCCTGCCTCAGGCTCTCCGTGGACTTCCTCCCATGGCTTTGATCACAGTAAGAATTAATTACAGGCTTGATTTGTTAATCAATTCTCCTCCCAGTGTGTCTCTGCTAGTACTAACAGCATCTTGGAGGAGGGGGCGGTGTGATCTACTGGATCTATAAATACAAGACAAACATTGATCTAGGGGAGATCAATGGCGGATCACACTGACTCCTAACAGCACCCTGCTGATTTGGAGCGGGGTGCGGTGGACAGACATACTGCACGGGCCAGTAAACAATGGGAAATTTGCTATGAATTTAACAAGGTGTGAGATGGGCAGGTAAATTGTTGCCCTCTCCTTGCATTTCCCCTAAAATCAATAGTAAACAAGGGGGCTATGGTGAAAAATTTGTGCTGACAACTAGAATAACTTCTCACCTCAAATTGCCCTCTGCCTGTAGCAGCCAGATGTTAGGCTGATGAATACAAGCTGACACACAGTGAGGAACTGTATTTTAAAACCTGCGACACATGGACATGGTGCCTGACAAACTGCTTCTTTAAAAGAGACGGGGAAAAGGAGTGAGTTCCTATAACCGACCTGTATAGTATATACGTTTTGCCACAAAAAAAAACCCAAATTAAATAAAATGCTTTGTTCCTATAGGTCTAGGGATTGGTGAATACCTCACAATATCACAATAAATAGGTCATGATATGAACTGTGTATATATTATAGTTCTCTAGGGAACTGACTGAGTATGTATAAATAGAACCTAAAATGTGAACTACTGCATAGTACCTGCATAGACTAATAAATATATAACCTACAACCTGATGATAAATCAGGTGACAAACTGGCTTGACAAATTTAATTCAAAATTTTCTATTCTGATTCATTGAAACAGAAACAGAAAAACAATGCACTTACTTAACATCAGCCTTGTGATCTCTTATTGGCCTTTCAGCAGCAAGAAGTCTGGGACTTTTTGTTAACACAGATTAATGCAGTGCACTAAAATGTAGATCAGTCCATAAATCAGTGGATAAATATGTATCAATACAAGGGACCAGAGAATTGGGACAGTATTGTGGAAAACAATATCGTGCTGAATCAATTATTTTTCCCATCTATATAAGTTTTGTCCAGGGCTTGAGACTAATGGTGTCCTGTCAAAAAAGCATGACAAACATCTTCTGTGCCTCTGGAACTAAAGGGGATTTTCGGGGAATTTCTTCTTCTTGTTTTTCTTCTTCTTCTTAGTATTCCTCTCATTATTATTACTATTATCAGGCATCCAAGCAGTGGAAATTCTTGGACCCCTGCTTGAACAGCATAAACCAGAACACCGAAAAACACGTCATGTGAAAGGAGGTTATATTAAAAAAAAATGTCATACATTTGTATGACTGGATTTGTGCTTATTCGAAGATAATATAATAAGCAGTTCAGTTAAAAAATAAATAGGCCTATATACATGTATTGGTATTGGCCAAACTGTTATTTTAAACCTTGGTAGCAGTATCAGCCCAGAATTTCACAATCGGTGCATCCCTAATCCAGACACCTCTTCCCTCTCTCATAGTGAGGTAAAAATAAACTCCCCAGACAGCCCTGTCTGCCTGTCTGAAGATGATGGACTGCACACCTTTCTGCTCGGCACACAGGTACTCCGTCTCCTTCCCTCTCTCTGTCTCTATCTCCATCTCTCCTCCATCTCCATCGCTCTTTTCTCCTTCTTCACTTTCGCCCTCAGTCTCTCCTCCTCTCCTCTCCGTGTGCTTTTCTGCCTTGCTCGTGCTCCTTTCCTCTCGCAGTTCTTTGGTAAGAGGCCATGTTTGTTTAATCATGAAAGAATGAAGGGCTATGGCGGCAGAACCTCGCTGACTTCCTTCCCCTCTCTATCCATCCCTTCCTCTCTCAATCCATTCCTCCTGTGGCCTGGCAGTAATGTTTAACCAAAGAGATAGAGACAGACTGTTTCACAGGGACAAGGTTAACGGAACAATGAGAGGCTTGACAAAACTCTTGACACCTCGACGACTCAACATGAATAAAAGATGTACCCGTTTTTTTTTTTTTGTTTTTTTTTTTTTCCCAGGCATGGTACAACTCTGAACATTTCTAGGAACCAACTTGTTCAGTCATTCTGTTCTGCATCCTCTCTCTGTCATCTTCTCTAAACTCATCCCCTCTTGTGCACCCTCACTTCACACACATAAGCATCTGTATAGAACTATTTATTGATGCTGAAAGATCACATGGCTCCACAATGAATACATTCACAGTGATGACTATGAGCCAGATGGGCTGCCTGAATGAATACATTGTGTCACGGGGAATAAATAAAGAAATGGATGTTCATCCTCCATATACACTGGCGTACATCCATCTGTTGCTACATGAAAAGTCTCAGTGACTAGCTGCCTGTCTGACACACTGAGAGCTTTGACCTATCTCAGATGACCTTTGACCCTGATCTATGGCAATGGTTGACAAGAGGAAAATAAACCATATTAAATTTACCATGCCTAAAACCAACCAAGGGTGAGGACTAGGGCTGAACAATTAATCAAAGTATTATCAACATTGCAACATAACTAAGTAACTAACACCCAATAACAGGGGCTGAAACTTTTCTGATAGGACCTCACAAAAGTTTAGTGGTGCGACAGAGATGCCCTGCTCTCCCTACAAATTGTAATCTGCAGATTTAAGAAAACATGTTTGTTTGGCACAGACCCCAACAACAACAACAACAACGACAACGACAACAAAAACAACAAAAATCACATCATCATCATTTTAATATTTTGTTGTCAGTGAAAATTAAAATTACGATAATGCAAAAATAATCATTCCCACTAAAACTGTTAATCATATTGCAATTTAGATAGCTGTCAAAATAACTGAATAACTGATTTTTATTTTTTTAACCATATCATTCAGCCCTCGTCAGGACAGTAGATGGGAGGTAGGTGATGCAATGAAAGGGAAGAGGAACATAAGAAGGTATCATTGGGAAGTAGGTTAATGCAAGTTGTGGTGAAGAGATGAAAGGAGAAGAAAAGGGAAGGAGGAGTATACTCAAGTTCTAATTCATTCATTGATGCTGTGATTGACCTTAAATACAAGGGTTTAAATGCACTCAGGCATGCAAAAGTACACATACTAAGCACACTTAAAACTCCCTCTCGCTGCATCTCTCTCGCTCTCTTCACTGTCACACGCAAACACACACACCCATGCATGCGTGCGCACATACACCCATTGTAGGCAGAGTTGAAATGGGAGCGATTAAGCAGACAGCAAAGCAGCAGATGAAGGCACTTTGTTAGCATTCAATATCTATTGAACTTTAGCTCAAAACTACTAATTTCCTCAAAGACAAGCGATAGGCTTTGAATATACTAAACTCTCTCGCACGGCTCTCTCATTGTGCGGCTACCACTTGTTCAGCCGAGTCTCTTGTTGATAAAAGCGCGGACTATATGGAACTCAAGTGACTGACAGACTCAAAATACAGAGCTGAGATAAGGTTGGAGCCCGAAGGGATTCGGCGGGTGTGGGGGGGGCTGCTCAAGGTTGAGAATCCGCTACACAACGCGAAGAGCGATCCACAGAACATCAGAATGACTCTCTTGACATTAAACAAACACTAATCTAAAGCGTAAAAGTGCTCAAAGTGACACAATCAACATATTTGAATGGTTTCTGACCCCATGCTAAGTCCATCAACATGAAAGAACATCTTTATGTTTGCTAAGTGCTTGCCCTCGCTGTCGGCTGCACACCAGAAAATGAAAGGCATTTTTTTTATTTTTTTATTTTCTACCTGTCATCCCTGGAAATCTGTCCTTTAAATAAGAACCACTTTACATTAATCACAGCTGCAACCAGGATGATTGAAGAGATCAGGTGCCACCTCATTTACCTCCTCTTTTATGTGCGTGTATGTGTGTGTGTTTGGCAGTGGCAGGGGGTGTTGGGCATTTGCTTGGATCTTTGTGTCTGCACCTGACCCTTTCTCCTTCAAATTCCAGTAATTTTGTCTTCCGCAAGCCGCACTGAATTAAATTCTTTTTTTTTCTTTTTTTTTTCTCAAGCCAAGCCCCTTCCTGGCTGCTCCTGTAAATCGGCAGAAGACCAGACAGGCCAGGAGCTTGAGGAACCACGGCAGAGCCAGAGCTTAGCTTAATGAAGGCAGCAGGCAGAAACAATAACCATCTTCCATACTGCCTTTGTTACCGAACTGTAGAGAGAGACAGGTGAGGAAAGAGGGGCTTGCCTGCAATTTAACCAGCATCTCAGCTTAAGGGATAGACAAACCTATTTTCCAGAATCAGCATTTAAGAAAGATCGGTAGATCACTGCTAATCAATTTACTGCCATGGCGCTCAAAGTCTGGCACAGCTACAAATCACAACAGCCTTAGTGATTGGATTTGCCTGTTATAGATTAGCTCCAGATTATTTCGCCCTTGTTACAGATGAAATGGAAAAGTGATTATACTCCTGATCTGAATCGACAGTTAATTGGCATATTTACAAGATGTGCTAATATGCTGACATGGCCTAATAGCTTACGACAATTATTAGATATGAATTTGACTAAGAAATCAAACTGAACATGGAGTATGGGAAACATGGAGGAACATTGAGTATGGGAGGCCCATCGTTGGAGCAGAGTTAAAACCATATAACAAGGCAACTGTAAACATGCCGTCCCCGCAAATGATGTCGTCAGCCCTTTGGCAGATCAGTAACAATAAAAATCAAGCAGTAATAACCTGCCCTGGTACTATACAGAAGCTATGTGGCTATGGTATGAATTAGTATGAAGTAGGGCTGAACAATTAATTGAAATATTACTGAAATCGCAGTGTGGCCAAGTATAACATTGAAAACGTTGTAAAAGAAGTAATATGGTGATACAGAGAAGCTTTGGTCTACAAATTGTACTTTCCAGAAGTAAACATACACTCAGTGGCCACTTTATTAGGTACACCTATATAGTCTCATACAATCCTACACAACTGTTCTGCCATGAAGTTTACTTTTCTGATGCCTATAATGCTCAGGTTTTCTTTTTGTCACAGTAATAGAGGTGTTCATTCGGTTCTGTTTTTGACATTGACTGCTGTTGTACTGGACTGCATTTCACTGAGACGTGTTTCCAATATTCTGTCCCCCTCATGTATATAAATAGAGAGGACAAAAAACAGAAACACCTCTCAATATAATGAAGTCCAGTTCAAGACCTCTGCAAACTACAACCTCGATAACAAACATAGAATTAAATGTACCCATTACCCACAATGTCAACAAAACCTGAACATTATAAACTTTCTTAAAAGCTCATATTTATGACAGAGCTGTTGCACTGAACTGCATTAGATTGTACAAGTGGACCTGATAGTGAAGTGGACACTCAGTGCATTTGGTACAGCAAAAAAAACAAAACAAAACAAAACACACAATCATTTTAATAGCTTTTGCAGTGAAAATTCAAATTATAATGCAAAATATTTTATTCATACTAAAATTGGGAATCATATCGCCATTCCAATTATCTGTAAAATGAATTGCAATACGATACTTTTTTACTATACAGTCCAGCCATAGTATGAGGTACAAGTATATCACAATCTCCTTAAGCAATGTGACAAGTTTGGTGCTGCTGCAAGAAAAACAAGAAATAGAAAATGGTATTGACGGTACAAGAGGCAAATTTTTACAGGCAAGCAATTTTGTGTTAAAGCTGCACTGGGCAAGATTTCTGTGGAGAGATACAGCCGCCTTATCAGGCTGAATCACAAAGTGGAGCTGCAGTAGAGAAGCGAGTGTCCCATCCCTTCTAGATGCTGTAGATTCGCCCATTTGCCCAAATGAAATTCTCGTGTCCGAAATGGACACTGGCAGGGGTCTGGCAGGGGTTCTGGTGTCGGGCATGGACTTGATTGTAACACAAACTGTCTCCTAAACAGCAGCAGCTGAATGCTCTGTCCAAAGACAGCATCTTGACATAGACATAGACATCATTTTGACATTTAGACATGCTGCATGCAGTTTACTTAAGTCAGATTACATGATTTGTGGATATTTGCACCTACACTATGCAACTTCCGAACCAGTATGTATGTCTATGTATAATATGTGCTTTGTGGAGACTTTTTGAGAAAAGATAATAAGAATAAGCATAAGAATAAGTATCAGAATCAGAATCAGAATAAGAATAATGAGGCATGCAAACTTGTGTGAAGCAGCTATGTTTCTAGGATCAGCCATTTTCTCCTCCTTTCTAAAATTTGTTTCTAAAAAACTGTGTCGGACTCAAGCTCCCCCTGCTACTTCCCCTACTGTTTAAAACAGGTGTCCTCCCCTCCCATCCTGAAAATTGTGGTGAAATCCATGAAACAAGTGTGTGCAACACAGACAACCTAAAAAGGCCAACTTCTGGGTCAAAAAGACAACGTGATAAAAAAAAAAATGTAGAAAAACACGTATCAATATGGAAATACTTATAGCTGCCTGTAGCAGTTGGTTTATCTTTTCCATTTGCATGATAGCATAGAGTTTAACAAAGTTTATTCTAGCATTTCCTGGGGATGAGGTGGGGGAGTGACTTTTTGAGGCCAGAGAGTTTACAGAAAAAGCTGTTGCTGCTCTTGATAATATTTAGAGGCCAGATAAGATCATATAATGCACATTTAAGTTCAAACTGTTTTTTAATCAGTTACCTCTTGCTGCCACTCTGAGCCATCAATGAGTGAAGTTACCTAAGGTGGTTTTCATTAAACTTCAGGTTAAGGTGGAAGATATGACTTCATGACTTAATGACTTGAATTTTAACATGTAACTGATCGTAGACTTTCCAATCAGTACATTTTTGTGAATGCAGAATGCAGTCCAAACAAAACTAGACCAATACTGATCAACAAGCAGACAGTATCAATACTGCAAATGCCAGAGCGCAATGGTAAGATACATCATTCCTCCAAGTTTAATCAAAATTAGACGAGTGGTCTAACTGATGATAGTGATAATGACACAAAAATGAGCACACAATGTGGCGCCCCTATTGATTTTGTAAATACTACAACTTGGTGGCTGGATGCATTTAATTTCCCCATTTTGATGAGACTGGACCAGCGGTTTCTGAGACATACCATGCTAGATGAACAAACCAAGGAATGAAGAAACAAATGAAGAAACAAACACAAATGTCCAGAGAGTGAGCCAGAGGCCCCTCCCAATTTTCATTATGGGGGAAAATTACAGAAAAAGACAGA
>OMLB01028539.1:11793-36221 GCA_900302555.1 Myripristis jacobus | reverse complement strand
TTGTAATCCAATAGGTTTATAGATATTGTGTATCCAAGTAGTATTTCCAGCTGATTTTGTGTCCCACATTGCCTTGAGTCTGTGGAGAGCAGACAGATGATTTCCATAGAGAGGAGGCTTTGCATGCTCAGCTGATCCTCCAGTGAACTGACAAGGTTTATAGTCGTGTGAGTTCAACACTGCAGGACTCACATGTGTCAGTCAACACAGCACAAAGCACAAGCAGCATGACTCTCATCAGCATCTTCATGTGGACGCTGGCCTGCTGCTGCTTCACAGGTTGATTCACTCAGCAAAATATCAGCCATGCTGGACTGTGTTTTCTGTCATTGATTTGTGCTGCTAAATGAAGCTTTTGTTTTTGTCTGCAGGATCCAGCAGTCAGACTGTGACTGTGACTCAGCCTCCAGTGGTGACATTTACTCCAGGATCCACTGTCACCCTGTCCTGTAGAACCAACACGGCAGTTCACACATTTGATGATGGAGATGAGGCACTTTACTGGTATCAACAGAAATCTGGAGAGGCTCCAAAGCTCTTAATAAAATGGGTGAAAACACGTGTGTCAGGAACACCAGCTCGGTTTAGTGGTAGTGGAAGCGGGACTGACTTCACTTTGACCATCAGTGGAGTCCAGGCTGAAGATGCAGCAGTTTATTACTGTCTGAGTGTCCACACAAGTGAAGGATACACACAGTGATAGAAAGCCGTACAAAAACCTCCCTCAGTCAGACTGCATAGACACTGACTTGTTAGAACAGGAAGTGACTGCAGCTGCTGAAGGGGAAGAGACTCTGACACAGACCACTGAACACAGAGCTGAGTCTGACCCTGCAGCCTCAAAAAGCATCACCAGTATAGTAGCCCAACAAATTTATCACATCATTTGAAAATCGTTGAGCACAATTATGCAGACTCAGAATTCTCAGAGAACATATTTTTTGCTCTTTGAAAGCACAGGGGCCTTAAAAAAATTCCTTGCTTGATGACAAATTGTGCAGCGTTATTTTGTAGTTTGTTTTTTATATGTTTAATTACACATAACTTATTCTGTCAAAACAAGGCAGGGTTTAAAAACAATAACCCCATAAACAGCTGAAACGATATTTATACCCACTTATAGAACATTTATCTACTCATCAACAAAATCCCCTTTCAAAGCTGCTGTTAACAACCATTTTCTTCTCGCTAGAGGGCGCTCTTGACCTAATATTGGATTGCAAACTTAGGTCTAATTTGAATGTCACCAAACCAGCCATCAAATCCAACTCTTTGCAGTCCTGCAGCAGGGGTAATTTGCTTACAGTGGGCATCAGTGCACATTTTACGCATGGTGCCCAGTCTTGTTAGCTCTGATGTCTCGTCCAACACAGAAACACAGTCACTGAGGACTAAGTCCACCACCAGCAGGTCATGCAAAACCCCCAGAGACTCATAAAGTGATTATGCACCGCCAGCAAACTCCCACCGATGTTTCCGCCTTCCTTGAAGAAGTAATTTTTTGCGAATCGCGGAAGCCAACTTTAATCCCACCGTCATAAACACACTGTCGAGCTTCCGTAGCTAAACTGTTTTCTTTTTTCGCCAGCCACAGCACAAAAAAAATGACTGATAGAAGAAGAAGAACCTTAAAAATAATCCTTCAGATCACCTGTCAGCTTCTGTGGGTAAGATTCAAAGTTTGGTTTGTACCCGTACATTCCCCTACCATGTGTTGTTAGGATAGATGCTTTAATGTTTGTTTGTTTCTTTGTTTATTTCTTTGTTTTGATGATCATGGAACACATTTTACAGTTAAGTAATGATCACAAACCACGCAAAACGGGATTACAAAAACATATATGATTTGGTCTCCCTTTTGGGTTTGTGTTTTATTGTCTACAGTTGGCACAACTCACATGACCCATCCCAGGTCTGTGGTGTGCGCGCATGTGCGGCTTTCTCTCTTGCGTCTTAATGTGTATGTGTGTGTATGCACGCGCCCGTGCGTGTGCTCAGGCTCTTAATAAACATGCAGGCAGCTCGTACTTTTCATTTTAAGGAAGTATGCACACAACACAGTGGAATGCAGAAGCTCGCACACAAAGTCACAAGCCTGAAAGGTGGCACGGATTTCACAGGCCAAGGCTGCACTTCAACACAAAATCATGAAATATATAAGAGACAAGCAGGATTTTTGCATTTGTACTGTAATTTGACTAACTATCCTAATCCCCTTGATGTCAGCAGACCTGTGCCAAAAGCTCAGTTTGAATATTTGCCTGAAAACATGGAGATTATCCTGCAATAGACTATTTGACTAAACATTTTGAATAAGCGCTGGGCCATTGTTTGCTACATAAAATTAATATCCTCTTCATCCTGTTTCAATTACCATTTAGGTCACTATCTGATCTGCATAGTATGTACATCATGTTGCAGAATAAATGAGAGATGAACATATTTTTCTTGAGTATGGGTCATATTGAACTTTATCTGATTCTTATTTTATCAGCACAGTTTTTGCACAGGCTATTTTGGATATTTTACAGCAGCTACATTTACCTCTTTGTGGGTTAAATTTGATAGTACGTCCAGGTGAAACAATCAAAGTTATATAATCCCATTCTGGACAACTAGAATACACTCTGCTCTCTGTGACAAGTATCAATACAACCTTTTAGATACTGGACACCCTCTTCAGCTCACCCTCTTTATTGGAAACCCTCTCTACAGTGAGGACCCGTTTCTATTTGAGGAATGTCAAAGAGGGGCAATTATAGCAGATCAGTGTTTCCTGAGACCTTAGATATAGTTATCTAACCAAGCCAGGGGTAATGTTATTTGGTTGTGTTTGGTCTGCTGTATGGGACACGGAGCTAAACACACACAACACACTCATAATGTGCCGTCTGTCTGTTTCCCTTCTTTTCCCAGCTGGTGGGCTTGATGGTGGGCCTGAGTGGAGTCTATCTCCTCTTGAACTGCACGCAAAACAGCTTATTCCTGTCTCACAGCTACATCATCCTCCCAGCAATCTTTGCTCTCGTCACCGCTGCATTCCTATTGGCCAGTGGCTGCCTCGGCTGCTGGGTGTCCACAAGAGAATCTGCCTTCCTTCAGGGACTGGTAAGACTGTGTGTGTGTATTAGTGTACCTGCATATAAATGTGGGTACCTGTGTGTGCATCAGTGTTTGTGCTTAATGAAATATCTTCCTCTGCAGTTTATTTTTCTGCTGGTTGTGGTACTTTGCCTGGAGAGCACGGCGACAGCTCTGGCCTTTTTCCACACTAGAAAGGTACACAGGTTGCACCCATAGGCTCATGACCACTGGATAACTCTAATCACATCATTCTGGAAAAAACTGCATGTTTACTTTGTGTGTATTATATTCCCCCATTGTTTAGCTGCATTCAGAGGTTGCTCCCCTTCGAGGAGTGTTTCACAGATACACAGCCAGCAGCCAGGACCCCGAATCTCGAGCTGTGGATGCTACACAAGAAGAGGTGTGAGAGTCTTTGTGTGTGTGTGTGTGTGTGTGTGTGTGTGTGCTTCTGTCTGTGTCCATCGTTGTGGCTCACAATTATACAACCAACAGCATGGGAAGTGTTGAGGAATGAAATATTTGCACAAGTCTGTCTACTTTCACACATGGTGCTTCACATACCTTACGTAGTTGCAAACACAAAAACACATATTGCTATCCAAGTAACAAGCAATGACGACCGCAGTTCACACAGTATTATTTTCTATATCTTTAATGCCTATGCTTTAGAGAGCCCCCCGAAAAGACACACAGCAGACATACACAGATGCACAAAAGGACACACACGACCATCAATTAACTGAGCCATGCATGTTGTCAATAAAAAAATCGGGAGCCACACACCTCAGGCTGGTTTCTTACTGTTGCTGTTCTGTAAAAATTAGTCAGTGATTAAGAAGCCATGTCAAAGTTATCAGAAATAACATAACTAAAAGTAAAGATGTTAAAACTTTCTGGTAAAATGGATCATGCAAGTAACACACATGTCGGCAAGTAGCAGAGAAAGCAAAACCTAAACTAAAATGCTTGTTCACAGGAAGTGACACTTAGTCTGAAGAGTTATTTTTGAAGCTCATATTAGATCTTGTTTTCAGTCTTGTTGAGATGTTGGTATTGATTCAATGCACTGCGCTCTCATCCCTGTTAGCTGCAGTGCTGTGGAGTCCGTGACTACAGGGACTGGCTGGAAACCCCCTGGTTTAACCATAGTGGAGGACTTGGAGTTCCTCACAGCTGCTGCAACTCCACTTTCTACTTTTGCAATGGAACTTTGGCCCAGCCATGGAAGCTTTATGGACAGGTAGACCGGGAAATGCAGACTCAGACACAGACTCTTGCATGGATGACTGTTTGGACCCATTTTTCCTCACTATCTGTCTGTCTGTTTGTCTCTCTCCCCATCTTTCTCAGGGCTGCCAGGTGAAGCTGGAGGATACCATACAGTTTGTGTTGAATCTCATCATGTGGTCCTTCCTGCCGGTGGTGTTGGTGGAGGTGGGAAACATAGCGTTTTGGGATTTACTCTGCATGCACTGTAGTGTGCATGCTGGAAGACACTATTTCTGGGGAAGCTCTTTATGTTAAGGCCCCTAAATGAGTCTACATTCTGGATTTGGGGTGCTATCAAAGAAGATTTACGATCCATTGTAGTGACCTTTTTACTTCTTTGCCAGCCACTGAATGAAATAATCATAAAAATAAGGTAATTTTTTCTGGTTGCTGTTCAAGAGACAGAAATCCTTTACGGGCTGCTGGTCCCATTTTCAGAATTACTGCAGTACAGAGTGCATCTCAGCAGAAATCAATTTTGTGTCTGCAGTTAAATTAATGGCACACTGTTGTACTTTCACACTCTGTATTCTAATGCAAACTGGGATAGGGTTAGTTAGGGTTGCTTGTTTGACTTTTGTGAAGTTTGTAAAGTTAATATTTAGAGTTCATTCACTTGATGGTTAACAGGAGTCCCTCTCTTCTTTATCTCTTTTTCTTCTCATGCAGATATTTGGCTTTGTGACTGTGGCCCACCTGATGAAAGATCAACCCTTACTGCAGTATCACATACTGGGCAGAAGCTAGTAGAGACACTGTGGTAGATAGGCCACTGGTGCAGTATGCACAGATACTACAGAGGAGCTGTTTTTGTTTATGTGCACCCATTTATTAGGATGCTGGGGACAGATTCCTTGACCTTGAGGTGCACACCTCTCAACCAAACCACCACAGCACAATGTCATACCACTACAGCTGAATGAGTGGGACTCCAGTGCACTGATCTTAAAACATGAAACTGCTGCAGATCATAGCAAAGTGAGGACATTTGTTTGACAAATCTCTTTTGATGGATCATCTTCCTCAGTTTTGTATTAAAATAACGAGCTTTGAACTGTAGTGTCGTTTTATTTTAACCGTTTTGACAACTTAAACCAGTTACTTGTATTGCATCATGATTTCATTAACTTTTTCTGTCTCTGAGCTTTGAACAAGACTTGTTCTTGAAAAGCTAACTAAAAGATTGAAGAAACAGGTAATTTCTGTGTGAGCCGCTCTGCACCTTCTGCAGAGGCGCGGCGGCGCGCAGGTGGGCGTGGCGTTTATCGTTACGTAGTTCCTTGGTTCCTTGATCACGAGAGGGGACTTGCTGTGAATTGGACGTCGTAGCTTTGGACAAGAACAAAACTCAGCGAAGAGCAGAAACAACAACCCCCCCAAAAGCTGGTAAGAACCGAAACATCTTTAGATGTCGCTAGAAACGTCGCAGCGGTGTATTTGGGTATAGTTTTGGCTGCGTGGGAGCTGAATGTGTGCCATGCTGCCTGTGAGGCCCGCTGGCTGAGCTAGCTGGTTAGCATTAGCCGCCGAGGCCTGTAGCAGGCCGCCGGGGTTTGGGCGCGTGGGAAGAATGGCGTTGGAACGACGCTCTCCAAAATGGGGGCGCGGGGCATCACGGCGGTTAGCCGGCAAGGACCGCTCACTTGTTTCCTGCCTTTTGCACTTGAAGCGAGTGATTTGTCTGTTTTGTAGCCACATTTGATTTACGATATCCTCATTTGTTGTATTCTGGCATTTGTTTGTTGCTGTTACCAGCGTGATAATCTGAGGCGGAGCAAGCGTGTGTGCTAGTTAGCTAGGTGGCTAACGCTGGTCCTGTAGGCCCCACGCTGTCCTCAGGTAACGTTTTTCACTTCCGATTTTGGGTAAAAGTAACGCAGCAATGCGCCTTCGGAGTGAAATGAAAACAGAAAACATCTTGTAGCGAAAGTAATATTTGTTATGATGGGGCTGGTTTATGCTAGATTTCAAGAAAGACAATAGAGATCATGTTCGCCAGCAGCGGCCCAGAGAAAATGTCCATCACGCATGAAACGATCTTTATTGATAAGCTAACAAGCTTAAAAAGGCCAAACAGCGTGCCTGTCAATCAGAAACGTTTATGCTATCATGCAAAAGCGCGCATTTAACTGGAATGCAATACAATATACAGTAACACTATGTCATCTATTGTTAACACGTCTTATGATTTACATCGTTTGCACGCCACATCTCATAATCAACAGTAAGAGAGTACTCAATTTTATGGTGTGTCCACTTTCTTTGATTATTCGTGCGCTGACTTCGTAAATAAAAGTATTTTGAAGTATTAAATGTAGCATCCAGAGCTCTTTAGCCGGTCACCTGGGATGTGACGCCCCTTGAAACTTTTTTGGCCTCACTCTGCAACACGCCCCATTGAGGAGTACAGAGGATTGGCACATTGAGACAGTAGCATATGAAATACTTGAAAGCTAGTCATCCAAAACTTTAGCAAAATCTATTAGTTGGTTGTCATGAACCACTGTGCATTTTGTTTCATATTGTGGAGCAAGTTTCATTTGTTCATTGTCTGACTTTGATTGTTTTATCCCCACCCAGCCTCCAGAGCAGTGAAGTGTCTTCATGGCAGTACGGAGAGGACACATTAGGTACTTGAAAGTAAGTATCAGATCCGTGCCTCATTTATCAGTGTTGCTGATTTAGTATCTTTATCTGAATAGGCATATCATCTGGTGTTTTAAATGAAAATTGTTGACAAAGACGATTTATTTCAGATACAGTAAGGGCATGCTACAGTGTCCGCTACTCACACATACCTCAAAATGTTTTTCTCCAGATTACCTTTGATCATACCCCCCAAAGACTGACATAAAAACAAAAACCAGGGGACCTCACTTAATGATTACTTCATATTAATGATTATGTGACTGTACACAGTGGCAACTCTTAATATTTGGATTCGCTTTTGCGTGTCGTGTACATGTTAATTAATTTCCCCAAAGCAAGCAAGTCATTGCAAGGAATCAAACACACACAGAGACACAATCCTACTCCCATCAGCAATGCCTATGTTTACTGGTTTAGTACAGGAGTCTCATTCATCCTCTGGGGGCCGCCTGTCTTACCCCACCAGAATACCCAATCGCAACCCTTCTCCTGCATGAATGGACCTCTGTCAGGTTGACCGCAGGACCAGAGCTCTATTCAAGCCTGATGCCATTTTAGCCACTAGGGCACACTGCTGAGCAGACAGAAGAAGTGGCTGTAATTGTTTTGTGAAGAGACACTCAATGGGGAAGTTTGGAATAAACAGTTCACATTGAATTTACAGAATAGAGTAGACACTGAGAGGTACTGGATTTTCTGGATGAACACAGGCTTCTTATCCTTAAGTATTTATGTAGAGATATGCTATATGTGGTGTCTAAACTGTGGTTTGCATCAGGCTGCATCAGTTTTCACACAGGAGAATGTTATTAGGTGTGTGAATTTCAACTCACAGTAATGTTGCTGTCGTTTTGATGCTCTTGTTAGGACACCGTCACTGCCAGCAGCGGTGATGTAATGAGGTTAGCTTAGGTGGCAGGGTACAGGCAAGGTCAGTGAGACATGTCGAGTACAAACAATAAGGCTGTGGGATGCAGATTTTTAAATTGATTTTCAGTTGGTAATGCTGGCAGCTGAACACGTTGTGCATTTAAATTAGGGACAGGATTAGAGTTTGTCAGTAATTTGTTAAAATGACTTTGTTCTTTTAGTCTGTCCCATAGGTGCAGGTTTTGTGTGTGTGTGGGTGCAGCAGAGGGGATAACCCTCCCCTCCCTCTTCTACTTTTAGAAATGACCATTTTGTCACCCACATTGGAGCCTGTGGGCAGTAAGGCTTTTATTTTGAAAGCCTTTTATTTCACTCACTTCACTTTTGGGAACAAAATTGCACCCCCAGTCTGCACAATCCTGCAAATTTCTTTCATAGGTTAAGTTTAGAGTTGGTGCTGAGTTTGTTTCTCAAGAGATACTATAATCATGTTACTACTTTACCTGCAAAAGATCTGTCTACTGTATAATAACATTGCTTTTATTTTTGGCTCAACTGACCAACATGCAGGAGGTGTATGACATGTCAAACGGCTACGAAGACCACATGGGAGGAGAGGAGGGCAAAGATGCCAAGACCAACCTGATTGTGAACTACCTGCCTCAGAGCATGACGCAGGACGAGCTGCGAAGCCTCTTCAGCAGCATTGGAGAGGTGGAGTCCGCCAAGCTCATTCGAGACAAAGTCGCAGGTAAGCTATTCCGCATCCAACATTGCATTATGATTATTAGTGTCTTTGGCAGACAGATAGCTTGTTGCTCAAATGCACACAAGTTCTGTTTTTGAGTAGAAAAAGATTCACGTTTTTCTCGACAGCAACAGTACATTGGTGGGAACGATCTCTGAAAATACTGATGTCGGGTTAGTTTTTGTAACTTGCTGAATTTGAAGTTATGTTCCCTCTGGGGTTTCACATTACTAATGGTCAATTTCATAATACTAAATATTGACTCAATGTTCGCACCTCAGTTATTGCTGGCTCCTGTGAATTTTTTTTACATTTTAATTGTGAGATATCCCAAATCAATTCTTCTGTTTTTCCCAGTAACTACTGGTTTGCTCAAATTCTCAACATTCACCACCATAGACTTGTTTTATTTATTCCAACCAAACCAATCCTGTTTAAGTGAATTCAATTTCTTTGTTTATTTGTTTGTTCCGACTAGCATGCAATGTTTAGATTTGTTTTTGTTTAAATATTTATTTGTTCAGTATGCAGATTTTTTTGAACAATACAACGTTTTTTGTTTTATTTTATTGTTTTCCTTTTTTTTTTTCTCTAGGCCACAGTTTAGGGTACGGATTTGTTAACTATCTTAACCCTAGTGATGCAGACAGAGCTATCAATACTCTGAATGGACTAAGGCTACAGTCTAAAACTATCAAGGTAACGTGCAATAAGGTGTTCTACAATTCTCAACCCAAAGATGTCATGTCATATAACTCTCCTGTGGCTCCTGTGCCGTCCGCTACCTAGCTAGTACATGTCAGCCCAGGGAAGTGGTACTGTTCAGTAGCTCACTTAGTGCCCTGCCTGGTAGTATACATGATTATTTATTGAGTTTTACTTTTATTTTATCTTTTATTTGAATTCTACACATTTAATTAGTGTTTCATTTCCAAGGATTACCTCTCTTCAATTTGATTTTTTTGCTATTTTTTCCTATTCTTTTGACTGCACTCCTTTTCACTCAGACCAAACATGAGTACCTAGACCAGCTGAATTAGATGATCGTTTGCAAGATAAGAAACAAATAAGATAATTTAAATCACTGTTTTCTTTATTTGCGTTACTTTTACAGAGGCCATATGTGAGTTCATCTTTTGCAATATGTAGACATGGCGTACTGTTCAGAGATTTTGTATAATTATCAGTTAACTACAGTTAAACACAGTCTTTTAGTCCTTGTAAGTGTAGCAAATTGTTTGTAGATCTTCTCAAGAGCAACATTTTGAGTGAGTTTCAGTGCATTTTATACTTGTGATAAATATTGGTAAAGAATAAAATTGGGATTTTGGCTTTTTGTTGTGTATTTGTATATTGGCAATGAGTTTACTGAGGCTTTTGTCGCTTCCTGTTGCCAGGTGTCATATGCACGGCCCAGCTCTGACACAATAAAGGATGCCAACCTGTATATCAGCGGCCTGCCTAAGACCATGATCCAGAAAGACGTGGAGGACATGTTTGCTCGCTATGGACGCATCATCAACTCCCGTGTACTTGTTGACCAAGCTTCAGGTACAACAGGAGACTGAGGAGATCTTGCTTTGTTTCATTCTTTGCTAACAAATGCCACCTGTTTTTGAATAATGGCTCCTTTTTAGGTAATGTCAGTAGGAACCTGATACTTTTATTACAAACCAAAACAAAAGAAAATCATTGAATAAATGAGTGAACAAATTTTAATTTAACTCTAAACCTGCTGTTTTTGTCTTGAACATCTTACATGACACTCAATTCTATATATAAAATAGTATTAAAAATGTGCAGGGTGCAGTTTCTGTAAAAATAAAAATGATCTTTGCCGCTTGTGTCAGACCAGCCAAGTTCCTGTCAGTCACTGCTACCTGCCCTCTTGTGTGCAGGTCTGTCCCGTGGGGTGGCGTTTATCCGGTTCGACAAGCGGGCGGAGGCAGAAGACGCCATCAAAGACCTCAATGGCCAGAAACCGCCTGGGGCCTCTGAACCAATCACTGTCAAATTTGCGGCCAACCCAAACCAGGTGAAGAACACCCAGCTCATCTCCCAGCTCTACCACAACCAGTCCCGACGCTTCGGAGGGCCCTTACACCACCAGGCACAACGGTTCAGGTGAGAGAACCCGTGAGAACACACAGAAATGCAGACATTAAAGATGGCTTGATATTTCTTTAAGTAGCAGACACTCTGACTTGTCAAAACCTAGATGTGCCAGGGATACTAGCCTGTTTGGAGCCAATAAATCATTGCCACCTTTGGTATATTGATGCTGCTGCGCCAACTCTTGTGGTAACTAGGTGGCAGGTTGACAAACAATTTTTATTTATTTATTTAGATGAAAGTCAGTCCTTTAGGGATAAGTCTGTGGTGATTTATAGGTACTAGGCATAGCGAATTATCAGCACCAAGTATTATAGCCTTATTGATACATTCAGTCTTCAATTTGTATCCATTTTCATTGCAGGTTCTCCCCCATGAGTGTTGATCACATGGGTGGCATGGGAGGCGTGGGCGTTCCCGGGAGCTCCACCTCTGGTTGGTGCATCTTCATCTACAACCTGGGCCAGGATGCAGATGAGGGCATCCTCTGGCAGATGTTTGGCCCCTTCGGCGCCGTCACAAACGTCAAGGTGATCCGAGACTTCAACACCAACAAGTGCAAGGGCTTTGGCTTCGTTACCATGACGAACTACGAGGAGGCGGCCATGGCCATCGCCAGCCTCAATGGCTACCGGCTCGGAGACAAGATCCTGCAAGTGTCCTTTAAGACCAGCAAGGGCCACAAGTAGAGAGAGCTGGACGATCAGGAGCAGGAGAGCGGGACAGACCGACAACCGCGTGCCAGGCTTTTATTGCAGAGAGTTAGAAATACAAGTTGTCAAAGTTTGGCACAGCAATTTGGTTTTTAGTGTGTTCTGAATCTAAGCAGATGTTCACACTTCTGCATCTTTGTACTTGTCTAAAAGAACGTGTTAGACAGTTGTTTTTTTTTTTCCTCTCTCAATTTTTGCTTTGTTTTCTTTCCTTTTTTTCTTTATACTTATACTTGGGGTTTTGGGACACTCAAAATATAGTTTAAATTTTTAGGGTGTGGAAGGGAGGGGCATGAATACCAAGATACTCTGACCAATAACACATTTAAACATTTAATTACCTGTAAGGATAAATATTGTCCTCATGTGCCGCATGTAAAATACTCACTAAAGGGACTAGACAGAGGATTCAGGCCTGTGCAAACTGAGCAAAGGCTCTTAGCAGTTCACTGTAAATACCGATTGAGTAACAGAAGAAACCCCTGCACACTGCTCTTCCAGTGTCACACATTTTGCTCGATATTTTGTGGTATGTTCAACAGAATGAAGCGTGGAGAGGCAGGGGTGGTTTACATTTTGGAGAAGCAGTTCTCAGTCCTGGACTCTGGCTCCCATGTAGGAATAGATGCCTTAAACTAGAGCTGCAACTAATAAGTGTTTTCATTATCGATTAATCGACTAGTTGTTTGGTCCATAAAATGTCAGAAAATGGTGGGACTTGTTGATTACGGTTTCCCACAGCCCAAGCTGACATCCTCAGATCTCTTGTTTTGTCCCAACCAACAGTCCACAACCTAAAGGTTTTTAGTTTACTGTCATAGAGAACTAAAGAAACCACAATCAGAGAATTTTTGAAATTTTCTTGACTCAAAATGATTAATCGGCTCTAAAAAAAAAGTTGGTGATTTATGTAATAGATGGCCGGTAATCGATTGTTTGACTAATCGTTGCAGCTCTATCTTAAATGATCATCCAGCAGACACTAGACCTTCCACGCCACTCATTATGTCTTGAGTCAGTCTAAGAGCAAAGCACTTTTAATCAATCTGTTTTAGGCTACTATGAATATCAGTCTTTTTTGATGTTATCTGTGACTTTTGCTTACCCTTCTTATTAGGATAGTAGTTTTAAACATGGCAGGCTTGGCTCTGGAGGGCGAACGTGTTTTGTTTGTTTCCTAATCTGTGTAGGGAGTGTCTCTTTATAAATAAGTCGTATTTACGAAAAAGAGTCTGTTCAACAACCCCCAGTCGATGAGTAGGGAATTGAGATGGACCAAAGACAGAGATTTGATTTTATACCCCAGACAATTCTGAACAGGTTTTGAGTTGCGTTTGAGTTTTTGAAGATGTAGTAAGGCTATGTTTAACACTGACTGAGAGTATCAGCACTCTTTGATTCAGTTTGCTTTTTTGTTTTGTTTTGTTTTTTCTCTTTTTTTTTTTTTCTTTGAGTTTTCTTTTTGTTTGAGACTAATTTCTTCTTTTTCCAGAGGCGTAGATTTATATTCGTTAAGTTAAAACTTGTTTGATTAACGAGTGCTTATCTCGAGTTTGTGGAAAAATTAATGGCCTTTGTTAATGATTTCAGTTTAGATTTGCTTTTTTTTCTTCCTTTTGTTTTGATTGTTTCTCTTTGAACATAAACCATTAAATTTTATTTTGTTTTGCTGAAAGTTTTGTTTGGTTTGTTTGTTTCTTTGATTTACATTAAGATTTATTTTGGATTTTGGTTTAGACTTAATTTTTAAAGTGATGAAACTGCAGGCCACCATATCTTATTCTCAGACATCATCTTTGGCCACATATCTGGATAGAAGTAGTTTTCAGTGTTTGATAGGTTACACAGGCAAATAGAGCAACTTTTTGCAAAAAACAATAAAAAAACAACAACAGTGGTTTCTGAATACAAGGCGTTACTATGCGATGTCAGCACTAGCGGAAGCATTTGGCTGTTCGACGTTGGAGATCTTAGGCCTAGATGGTCTGAAGATTAACATAACATATGGACCAATTCCAGTTCAGACAAGGGATTGTTAAAACCTGTACATAAACACTCGGAGGAACGTGGTTTGTGAGGCCGTGTCTCTTTAAGCAACACTATAGATTATGAGATTAGTGTGATCTGTAAAAATTCTGTAAAGACTGTAGAATTTGTATCTCAGTCCATTTAGAAAACCGCAGACATATTACAAGTCTTCAGGGCTGAAAAAAAATGTGTTGACTTGTTCTCTGATGTGATTGAAAGCTGGGAAAACACTGGCAACACATTGCAGCCACCATTGCAGCCATTTTTTTTTCTCATCCACATGTCCAAACACACTGTTTGTTTGCACTTTGCTTTTTTCTTCACAGTCCTCATGTACCAAATTTGTGGTTATAGCTACGAGAGACCTGACAAGTCACAGATTGGACAGAGGAATCATTATATGTGATAGCTGCAAGTAGCAAATGACCCCGGTGTCCAGGACCTGCTCACACATTTTGGGAGTTTACCTTTAAACTGTATCAAATAGGTTTTCTAGCAATAATTTCCTTCATTTGTCTGCGAACATGAATGCCCGTTTAACATTTGTGCCCCATTGTAAAGGAGTTTTCCCATCATGGGCTTCAAATTTAGGCCTTAAAAGTAATTTTACAAAATACTATTGTCCGTTTTGTGTCACTCTCCTTAACATTGTGCAATATATGGTGACTTGCTCAAAGCAGGTAAGATGCGAAGAGAAATTAGTTTAATTTGTTGTTTTTGAATGTCATTCTTTTGGGTTTTTTCCACTGACTTTATATGTTGCTTATTTTCTCAGCAGACTGGAGTTGGAGTTGCATGGAGGATTGGGGTAGTGCTGTTTTTGTTTTGGGGGGCAGTCAGAATAAATGCATTCTGCCTTAATTTATATAGTGTATTTGACATCTGCGGAGGAGGCACAGACATAATTTATTTGACAGTGTATGCGGTTATACATGTTACTTGGAGTGTTTTTAATGGTTCATTGATTTTTATTTTCTTGGTTTTGAATGGACGTGTCAAGATCATGTCCATAACCTGTCTTCTAACATTGGATCATTTCAATAAAACATGGAGAATTTTCAGCATTGAAAGCAGAAATGTCGTCACAAGGTTATTGTGGTTCTGAAAGCAACTAATGCAGCAGATATCAAGTGCATGTACATGTTCACACACTTGTTGGGTGCTCATACTCTGACTCCCATTTTATAGTTTCACCGGTTGTGTATTTTAACCATCAGCAGCCACCCAGTGCAAGGCCATTAGACCATCTTTAGGAAGAATTTACTTGGAACGTAAAACTAACCCGAAAGTTAAAAACAAAGCAGGGGTTTTGTGATTAAACTGTCACTCGGACAAAAGAGAAGTGACCCCATTATAGAAGGTGAACTCTTCTTACATGCAAAAGGCAGAAATCTGCAATTAAAAATGGTACACTGAAACACATCACATCCAGACAAGACATATTAAAAGACATTTAGGCATGCTGGCTTCAAAAAGTGGATTTCCTCACTGATCAAGATCTTCTAAGGCAAGAGGCACCAACACTTATCTATAGATTTTTTCTACTCCATAGGAGACTCTATCTTTGCCTTAAGGGCTGAAAGTGGTGATTTAAGGGATGTCTGAGGTCATCTAAGGTTTTGCCACTGAGTCTTTGGACTGCAATACTTTGCCATGGTGATAGGGATAGAAACAAAACAGCAAAAATAAAGCAAAATAGTAGAATAGTGCTGCAGAAGTGATGCTGTTGATGAAAGATTGGCTGTCTTGTTTATTTTTAATGTCAGTAAATCCTTGTTCTGTTCATCTGGTCCCGGCACATTAACTGCCTTCCTTGGCCAGATGGGGGAGACATGATGCTGATGTATTTGGCAGATCTGCTTCTGAGTACACCTGTTCTATTTTAGTGAGAGCTAAATAGCTTAATATGAAGTAACATCTGCATTGAAATGTGGGTTCAGATTTTTTTTAAAGTGGCTTTTAAGTCACCAACTTAACTAGAACCTGGAAGTGCAAAAGACAACATTCATTTGGCAAGCTATGTCTGATCACACAGGCACTGAGATATTATTTCTGACCAAGTGATAATGGAGTTGGGCGAATTAAAATGAACTGAAAGAGAAATGTCACTTGTGCAGGGTTGATAGGATGAGTTTACATGGGGAACTTATAAGCATATCCGTTCAGACATGGGTCTCTTAGCTGAAGATGAGCTACATGTTGACATCAGTGCATTATATTATTGGTTTTCATATTACAAAATAAGGGCAAGGTTCAGTATCATAGGTAGTGTGTTGCATCTTCAAAAGGCGAAAGCGTAATCTACTTTAACAAAGATTTGAGGTACGTATACTCTTCTCTCCCAGTTTGAGGTATCTTAATATTTTTACTACATTTCCAAGCATCGTATCATATTTGAAAATATATGTGAGACCATTATTTTCATAAAGGAATAGTTCTTAAAATATATTTTTAAACCTCATGCCAGCCATCTAACCAGCCAAGCCATGAGAGAAAACCTTAATGCACCTCTGCAAAAATAATAATAAATCGCAGACCAGTAATCAGGAAGTTAAATATAGAAGATGTTTATTACAAAAACACATGAACAGTATGCACATGAATCAAATACAGAAAAAGGTAGAAAAAAAAACACTTTCACAAGGGATTATCACACATAACTTCTATGCTCCAGGATTTTTCTACATATATGATTTGAAATTCTAGCAATCTATAAATCACATATATTAGCTCACAGTCAACACAATCTATATGTTCCCCTTGTGCGTGTGAATTTGTATTGCTTTCAAGTCTTTCAAGTTTGCAAAAGTGTCAGAAAGTGTTGCGGGACTGAGAAAATGATAAGGCAACTCAAAATCCTGACTGAAAGGTACAACTAAACACAGACTGCATTGTCATGAGGGAGAGCAGGCTTGCTGTGAATCACCAATAATGAATCTGTTCCTCCATCTTGTGCTGTATATCAACATACGCACCATGTCACTGTGGTGTCTAACAAATACTCACAAATACAGCTCACAGTCAAAAGTAATTAGACATGATAAAGTAATGAAGGTTTCTCTTTTGGCATACGGCACAGGCAAGCTCAATTGAAGTCCATAAACCCGCACATCACAAAACACTCAAGCTCTGGTTTTTATTTGCCCACAACTGTTGGTGTCTGTGATGTGCTCCAACCAAACTCAGTCTTCAGGACTGCTGATGGTCCTTGTGGTCCTACACAGGTGGATCAGTGGATGCTGTAGAAGGCAAAACTCCCTGCTGTCCATCCTGTTCAGATGCCTCAGACCTGGCAGAGGTTGTAGCAGGCCGTAGGTTTCTCTGTCACATTGTCTCCGTCCACCTCAAACACGAAATCACAGCGGTGGGCCATCAGGGGTGCCTCGGACAGCGCCACACTCTGGTTACCAAAGGAGATTACCGTGTCTCTCTGTAGGAAGGAAGCCACCAGCATTACAATGAGTTACAGAGTCACACAGGTCCTATTCTGAATTCTTATCATAGGGATGCATAGGGATGTACATAATATGCCCTGGTAGTTTAGAAATCAAGGCTATTTTACCCATTTCTGTCCCATTTATGTTAAAAAAAAAAAAAAAAAAAGAAAAATTGCTCCATGAAACTTGAAAGCTGCTATGCATGGGTAGGTTCAGCATGTGCTTTTGCTGCAGTTACCACAGATCCTTTAAAATCCTTTCTGAGTTTTGAACACGGGATGCATTTTGCATTAATGAACAAATTTTAAAAATAGTAAAACAGTAAAACAATAATTTTTGTAGTCACAAGATGGGATCACTCATGCATAGCAACTTTCTGGATGTTGCTGGGAATGTTTGACTTCATCTAAAGAATGGCATGAATGTGATTCAAGTAACTAACTTATAACTTAACAAAAAATGTGCACACATAGGTACGTGAATGTGTGTGTGCTCTCTCTCTCTCCCTCTGCAAACAGGATTCCTCCGTCTTACCCGCTTATTTGAAGCAGCTGAGCTGACAGTGGCTGCCCTCTCAAAGTCCTTCCTACATAGATGGGCCATGATCCCAGCAGCTAAGGCATCTCCAAGGACATTGATCATTGTCCGGAAGCGATCACTGAAAATCAGATGGAATAAAGGCGTTATATACACACACACCTACATCCCAACAGCCTATAAAACATCCATCCTGCAAAATCACTCAGTTCATTACTGATGGCATGGCATGTAAGTGAGACTCACAGGACCCAGTCGATGGCCACAATCAGGGTGATATCGGCAGGAGGTAAGCCCACAGATGTCAGGACAATCACCATGGTAACCAGACCAGCCTGAGGTATCCCAGCTGCCCCGATGCTGGCTGCTGTTGCCGTGATACTGAAGAGGAAAGGGATGTTAGGGATGTAATTGCCAATGGAGAGCAGGGGGAGAGTGAGCAGAGGAGGCGTACAGGTAATTCTCACCTGATAGTGACCAACTGGCCAAAGTCCAGCTCGTACTCGTTGACCTGAGCGATGAAGATGGCCGCCACAGCCTCATACAGGGCCGTGCCGTCCATGTTGATGGTGGCTCCCACTGGCAGCACAAAGCGAGCGATCTGCCTGTCCACGCCACAGTTCTCCAGCAGACACTTCATGGTAATTGGCAGAGTGGCTGAACTGCAGAAGAGGAAGATAAGTGACATCAGGGCGAGTTGGGACACTCACATACTCTCATTTAGTGCAAGCAGTGCTGCTGAGGAGGCCAAGGAGCTTGACTCACTGAGAGAATTGGCAGGCTACAGCGGTGCACCACATTTGGATGCCATAGATTGGTTTTGGGTGCAGAAATTCAAAAAAAAAAAAAAAAGCACTGCAGCACCATAAACCATTTTGGAGTGATTTTATTATCCAATCCAATCCAATCCACTTTATTTATATAGCACAATTTTAACAAACACAAGGTTTCCAAAGTGCTGCACAACAAGAAGAAAGATACCTCTTAAATTTATGGACTTCCTTTTCTGTTAACTTTGGGTTATTCTGATATACTGGTTGCTATTATTGCTCTTTTATTTAATATTACATTTGAGGCAGTCATGTCATGCACCTTTGATGAGACATGTGAGGTTCCTCTACACACAGCTACATTAAGCAGTCTGTAAAACTGCTTTCATTTTATTCATGTACTCACTGATTAACTATATTTATTTTCTATTAATTCTTAATTTAAATGCCCAGTGTATTCCAGAGTTTTCATTGTTAGCTGATGGCCTAAATGCTATTTTACCTTGCTTTTCCCCTTTGCAAAACATAAAATTTGTTGGCAAATAGTCAATACCTTTTGTGATTTTTAGTGATTTTTTGGCATAGCAATGTCAAATTAAAAGATTTTGAATATCCACACAAAATGTCTGCTCTGAAAAAGTCTGAAAAAAAAAATAAGGTAAAATTAAATTAAATTACAATGAAATACAGATTTCAACCTATAATTTGTACCCCATTTTTATGTGAAGATTTTCCATATGCATACACTTTGAGTATAAATATTTCTCAGAGGTCAGATTGAGACGGCAAGAGGGTTTGACCAACCCTCGTGCACTCTCTCTGTCCACCATCTGTACACAGGTGCCTGTCTCCACGTACCTGGATGAGGTGGCCAGAGCGATGACGAGAGCCTGCAGCAGGCCTCTGATGTAAGGGAAGGGGTTTTTACGGGTGAGTATGAAGAAGAAGAGCGGCAGCAGGATGAGGCCATGCACAAACAGGCCAGCCAGGACGGTGATGAAGTACATGCCCAGCTTCTCCCCCAGGTGGGCCGGGTCGTGCATATCCAGAATCTTCCCTGCCACCAGGAACACAATGCCAAAGGGGAAATACCTGCAGAGAGAGAAGAGAAGAGAAGAGAAGAGAAGAGAAGAGAAGAGAAGAGAAGAGAAGAGAAGAGAAGAGAAGAGAAGAGAAGAGAAGAGAAGAGAAGAGAAGAGAAGAGAACAGAAGAGAAGAGAAGAGAAGAGAATGATGTAATACAGTGTTGTACAATACAATACAAGACACGGCAGATTTGCAGCCTTGTGAGCCTCCTGCTTGTGTTTGCTACCATAACGTGACAAGTGTTTGCACACACAGGCATGCATGTTGGCGTGTACCTCCTGATCTCACACCTCACCTTCTGTTCCGTTATTTGCATGCATGCATGCATGCACTCAGTTCACTAAAAGCTTCTTTGGAGCAACCATGCTCACCTCTTGTCACCTGCAAAGTCCAAACTGTCCCCTGTGATTTAATGAGTAAGTGGTTTTCACTTTCTAATGGAGTGACATGGAGGAGCAGCACCATGATCTGACAAGGAGCTTTACTGTATGATCACAGCGCAGAGAGAGAGTGTCACGTTGGCGCGACTTACATGCTAACTCCCTCTGCTGTGATTAGATCTTATCCATTAGTCTAATGCAGTTCTCTCAACCACTTATTTGCATGCTGGGGTTGAACTCCTGGCTTGGAACCTGGAACCTGGCTTTGACATCACTGGAAGAGTAGTGAATATACCACCCATGTAAATTTCAGTGGAGCAACAAAATACTTGAGTTTCATATTGCGTCTGTATGGTTAGTTAGTGCTGAGCTGCGTAATGTCTTTGTATTCAGTTTGTCCTTGTTCCGTTCAAGAGGCAGGTCATGCCCTGATCACTTTAAGCAGCTCCCACGGTGAGTGAAGGACAGTTCACAGGACGTGGTACCAGTGACTCTGCTGCGTTGCCGTGAATGGCTCCTATTTTTAGATGTAATCTGGCGGCGCTCTGTAATCTGGCAGTTGTGTGTCTGTTTTTGGATGTGTTTGTGCCAGCGTAAGTTGTATATTTAAGAAAAGGAGTGGAACATTACCACATGGCTGCGTTAATAATCTTCATGACGCACTCGTTGATGCACTGGCACACGTTGACCAAGGGCGCTCCCCGCTCTCCCATCTTCCCCAGCAGCAGACCTGCACAGGAGAACACACACACACACATATATAATCACACATATCCATACATGGTTGGTTTGTGAAATGCTTGGTCGTGAATGATGCATATGAGAGAAAGTGTAAAAGAGGCACAGTTATGTCCATGCATCTTTGGACTTGAAATTTGCTGTGATTTATTACAGCTTAAATTGCACATGTCTGTGTGTCTCACCCATGGTGGCTGAGAAGATGACAATCCCCAACACATTCATGCCCTTGCTGTTGCCGGGAACGATCTTATACTTGATGTCCGGAGCCGGTGTGATCTCCAGGAAGACAGGGTGGCCCAGCTGAGGGTTGTGGTAGTCGGGCATGACGTACACATAATTGGCCTGAGACTCCTTTACATTGGAGTTCTGCACAATGGGTACCAGGTCTGTTCGGTACTGGGGTGGGATGAGAGAGAGCAACCAGAGAGGATTGTTATAAAGTGTAAATAAACACTTTAGCATTGTGCACTGCATTATTGTATACATTTTATTATTTTAAGATCACAAAATCTGCTGTCCACTCACCTGCTGAAAAGTTGCTTCAATCAGATTTGATGGGATCATGTTCCTAAAAATGAAAGTATACAGATCAATCAGATTTGATGGGCTGATGCATCATGTCTTTGGCATAATATGCAATTTCACTTTGATGCTTTCTTTTTAAAAATATTTAATTTATCAGAAAAGACAGCCTGATTGGGTTAATGCCAAAACCCATGCTTACGAGACATTTCAGGTCTATTTTGGTATGTGTACAAAGAGCCGATGCCATTTGAGAGTATTTTTGGCGTATTTGCTCAAATCCCCAGCAGGCGGATGGATCTAAGGTTTAGGTAACAGATATAAAAGGCTTAACGAGGCAGATTTCTGTCCCATGATTCAATGTGATGGATGTGATGTGCTATTACAAACCAAAGGAGGCCAAAATGTAAGAAAAAAAAAAATTCTTGGGAAGAAATTTTGCTTAGTTGTGTCAGTGAAATCATGTAAGATGGCGCCTGCTGAAAAAGACTATATAATAGAATAAGACCGAGGATTCAAGGAAAATTTTTATGACTTTCTTTGACATAACAGTCTTATGTGGAATTCTATACTGTACAATACAATACAATTATACAATAATAATGCCACAGTACAATAAATAAAATGAAACAACCACATTAAAAACATCAATACACTATATAATTAAAACAAATAAGGTAAAACTTACAGCAATTAAATAAAATAAGAATTAAAATAAAGCAACCACATTAAAAATAATAATAGTAATAAAAAAAAATAGCAAATCACCATGTGGTTGTATAGCCAGATATTAGTTGTTATTGTAATATTTGTAATTACTGTTTGGCTGACACTGCTTGTTTGTATTTTGATGTATTGTTGTTCTTGTATGGATTATTGTTACCTTTTCCTATTTCATACCCCAAAATAATATAAAACAACAGCATGCAAATATGCCAGGGATTACATGTTGTCACACACTGCAGAGAAACAGAGGAAAGCCTTTCACAGGTGGGAGGATCTTTATTTAAAAAGTACATAGTGCCTGTAACAATGCATAAGAGGACTGGCAATCCTGGCCCTTAACGTACAGTGACAGCCCGCAGCTCTAAATCTAATCCAATCCAAGAAGGTATTAGTGGCCCTTTGACATGAATGGCCCCGCAGTAAGCCTGCACACACACGCCAGACAGCGGGCTCCATGCTGTGGACTGCAACAGGGGCAGTGCAACGGGACACTTCTGAGAAAGTAGAGGCTTAGCAGATCCCTATTCTTAGGTTAGCTGCTGTCGTAGTAGTGACGCTGCAACTATTTTTTTTCACACCTTTCCTGTCGATGAAATCCTCACATCATATGCCCGAAGGTGTGAAACGCTGCACAAGCCACCCCCCCCTTCTCCTTGTTTACCTGAGCTGACACTTCAGTTGTTTCATTGTCAATCCCAAGGAGACTGGGGTTTCCCTCTGAATCCCCAGAATGAAAGCGTAGAGTGGCCAATTAAAAGAAGCCGCATGATCAGAGGTACATCCGGAAAGATTTCAGTGATTTCTGGCTTGTCGGGGAGGACATTATGTCAGCCGTATTGAGCCCTTAAGTGTTTGTGATTAGCAAGCTTCCTGTCAAAGGTGATCCAGGGAGGTCACTAGGTTTGAACTGGATCTGTACTGGAGTTAATTGGTCTATACTGGTTTCCCCAGGTGTTAAAGGGTTTTGTGCAGGAAATCCCTGTCCTTGCAAACAACACTAATAAGCTCGAGATGAAAATCAGGAATTACCAAGTCTTCCTCAAGTCTCATATCAAGGGAGATTTTCTCTAAACTTGGCAGCACAGTTGTAAAATGCCTTTTCCATCCATCAGATCTTTTATAAAAATAGCATATACGTCAGCTTTATTGCTGTATTTAGCTTACTGGGCTGGTAAACAGGTCTCTGGGTCTTTAATCTTGCCTTACTGGTTGCACTGGGAAAATCCATTCTTAGGATCATGCGGCTAATGGGAGGAGTGGAAAATATCTGATTATGTGGAAAGTCTTATGTGGCTATTTGTTACTGTTTTGACAAAATAATCCGCCCACACGGAGGATCACCTGACAGCGGGTATAGACGGTAAGGCAGAATATCGTTTCTCAGTTAAACTAACTCAACTGACGTCAGTGTGTGTTTGTGTTCATGCATCTACATGAGATAATACTTGCTCCACTATGCTGTACATACACTACAAAATAATAATCTCCCTTAGCAAGTCATTTAGTCTCATATTCAGTCTTAACAGCCGAACATGTGCCAGTGACTTGAGATAATGCCATTTGTTTCCAGTGCTAATTAACTTTTCTTCAGAATTTTCTCGAATCATGTGTCATTCTCTTAATACTAGTGTACTGATCTGCCGTACTCTGCCTTGTTTCACCATATTTACACCTAATATTCCTGGAACAAGTGAAAGTGACTTGTTAGGACAGATTTTTGTTGCAGCATAGAGGTCAGGGGTCAGGGCCAGCTACAGAGTTGCATGCCTGGAGCTTGTAGGGATTCAGTGAGTTGTTCAAGGACACTTCAGAGGGACAGATGCCTAAAGTCTCTGGTGGGACAGTCTCAGCAGTCACTATGCCACCTTTTTGCATTTGTTTATGTGTGTAAGAGCGTACCTGATGAGGTCCAGCAGGGCGTCAGCGGACGTCATGACCGGCCCTGAACCTGCATGGTGCCCCTCCTTCTCCGAGCCGGTCCCTGGGTGAATGATGAGCACCAGTATGATACCGACGATGACGGCGATGAAGGTGGTCCACAGGTAGTAGGTGATGGTCAGGACCCCCAAACGGCCGCTAGCCTTAGTGTCCATAGCTGACAGGCCAGACATAAGACTAGAAAAGAGGGATGATACATATTTATTAATCCTGTTTAATAAAGATAAATGTTTAGTGATTAATCTATTACAAATTAATGAATTAAGTAGCTCCTTAAAATAGCAAGTATTTATTGTTGAGTGTTATCTTTATGACAGCATTCAGTTTGTTAGAATTGGCATTGAAATGTTCAAATAACTGATTTCTCATTTTGGACTTGAAATATTCAAATTCGACAAGCCAACAGTTTCCTTTCTATATCAATAAAAATAAAAAGGAATGGAAATATGTGTGTTTGTGTGGGATGAAACAGCATTTGGAAACAATTATTGGTGTTTGTTTTAATGTTGTGGAGATCTAGACTGTTGATCAGACTACCTGAAAATACAATGAGCTATTTGGGTTCAGTACTTTCCTGATATTGTCCTGATGCCATAAACCCCACACATCTGGTACCCAAAACACGTTTAAAGCACACAGAATGATTTGCACATTGTATTTCACCCAATGGTTGTCCACTTATCTACAGGTTAGGGTCACTCTTGTGTCTCACCTGGAGGTGATGAGCGGCAAAATCAACATCTTTAGCATCCTCATCAGTAGCTCTCCAGGGAAGGAGAAGTAAATCTTGGCCTGTGAGAGATAGAGAGAAGTGT
>OMLB01028538.1:0-27474 GCA_900302555.1 Myripristis jacobus | reverse complement strand
GTGTTACGCGCGTGTGTGTGTGTGTGTTTGTGAGTGTGTGTGTGTGTGTGTGTGTGTGTGTGTGTGTGTGTGTGTGCGTGCGTGCGTGTGCGTGTGCGTGTTGTAGTTGTTGTTTTTGTGGTGTGAATGGGGAAGTATGTTTGTGTGTGTGGTAGTGTGGTGTTGTGAGTGTGTTTCAGCTTGAAATCCTGAAAATTGCGTGTGCCTTCTCAAGACTTGAGTCTCTCGCTCTCTCTCTCTCTCTCTCTCTCTCGCCCCTCAGACAGCTGGATTGAGTGAGTGCGCTGTGTCTCCCAGGCAGGCTCTCTAAGACTCTCCCCGAGTCTCCTGTAAGAAATACTGCCTCTCATGTCACTCTCCAGACCACCCCTCGCTCCTTTTCTTCCCTCGCCCTCCTCCTCCACCACCTCCTCTTCTCTCCTACTTCCACTGCATTAACATGGATCCAAGCCAAGGTTTTCAGCCTCTTAAATATAGCTCTGTTTTTATCTTGAATCACTGCTCTGTTTATGCTATTGTACGTGGATAATCATCATCATTGTGATTGTCTTTACCGTGAATTTTCATGTACAAGGCTTCTTTCATGGCAATTTTCTCTCTCCTATCCATTTAATCTCTCCCTCTGTTTATCTGTCTTCCCACCTCTCTCACTCCCCAATTCTGTGAAACCCTGTTATTAGTGTCCCCTTGTCTCCAATGCTTCCTCCTTTTATGTATTATACCTCTCTCTCTCTCTCTCTCTCTCTCTCTCTCTTTCTCTCTCTGTCTCTATTACTGTGTGTCCATGTTTGTGTGTGAGCACAGGTATTGTCAGCATTGTGTAAAATATTTATGCCGCACTCATTGTCATGCAGACCTCTTTTGTGTCTTTGTAGTCTTTTGTTTTCGCTCTTTTCACAAGGTCCAAAAGAGACCTTCAGCTCTCTGAATTTGATTAGCACGGAGACACACACAGAGAGAGACACACACAGACACACTTACTCACTCAATCACCAAAATGAAAGTTATAGCCGCGACGCAACTGGATTCATTATTGAATTTGCACATATCCCAGAGGAATGTCGCAAAGGCGTTCAGTTACTGGAGCCGCCGGTCTCTTCTAAGCCTCTGTGCAATACATCTGTTTCTCTCCGTCTCTCCTTCTCATGGTTTTGTGGTGACACACACATTAACTCACGCTCAGTCCTACCAAGGAAACATTCCATCAGTCTGGAAAGAAGAAAAAATAGTTTTCCAGTTTTGTTCAAAGTTTGCAAAACTGTGTCTGGTTCATAATAAGACATAGTCTTTCAGTTATTTGATAGATTATGGAATATGGTACGGACAATCGGCAGTGATGATATACATGTCTATTTAGAATGCTACAATGAACTGTGAAAACAGCCAGTACACTGAATGTAATGGTATTACAAACCTATTTAAAGACAAATAATGACAAATAATGGACAAATAATGATGAAGCAGAGTAGGTGAATAAATTACGGGGGAGAGACAGGACTGAGACAACGACAGGCAGGCAGACAAAGACACCAGCAGGCTCTGAATGCCAGTGTGTGCCAACAAACTACGAACCTATATATTTGTATGCTTCTGATATGAAATTAAATTGAATGCACTGGGCTATAGCAGCTGCCCCCGCCCCCCTTTACCCCCCCTAAGATGTGATGACTCCAACTCCCACGTTGCACCTGTTCACTGCCAGAACAGAAGGACTTTGTATGTGGAGGTCTAACAGCATACACTATCTCTGTTATTCCATTGCCCGTTGCAATTATAGACTCTCATCTGTTGTTGAGGGTGAGACAAATGTTCACAGCTTTTGTTGAGTTGACAGTATTTGAGTGACTGTGACAGAATTTTGTCAGTTTGAGCCTTACAATGCAGAATAAGGCAAACTAACCAACCCAGGTGTATGGCTCAGGATATTTCCGCATTGACATTTCCCGTCTTTATGAGCCGCGGTCTGGGAGGTGTTCATTTCCTATCTCCTCTTAAGCAGCTACTTCAGATTAATGATCATTGCCAGAGGCTAATGCATGTCCATTGAACATAGCATCCCCTTGCTCACACCGGCACCTCTGTGACTGAATGGGTCTCTCCTGCCTTCAACTAGTCTAATAACAGTCATCAGTCAGAAATCTGCCTCAGACCAGAAACAGCAAGATCCCATTCCCCATCCTCTCCCCTCGCTCTTTACAATTCCTCCCTCACTCTATCCCCTTTTCCCTCCCCTACTCTTGATTTGTGTTGTACTTTCAGGCCTTGATGTTTCCATTAGTGTGATTCCTGCTGCAGTAGCTTGTACCAAGGTCCCTCCCACGCAGCACTCCTCCACACAGTAACCATCTCAGCAGCCACATACCCGCTTTATCATCTTCATTGAAATCTGTCCTCTTATGTGCGTCCCTGGGATTCCTCCAATAGCTGGCATTCCAGATAGACTAGCCAGCCAAATAACTGCTCTGATCCCTCTTTTATTCAACATCCTTAGCCAGCGTGAATAGAGGCGATATCGCATCCAAATTACCTGAGGTTTGTAAGCGTGTCAAATATATGAGACGGTAATATTCATGGATCCACGTTTGACCTACACAAGAGTAAATGCCTTCCACTTTTATAGGAAGCCTGGGTTTGTGAAAAGACTGTTTGATTGAGTGTTGATGTCTAGTGTTTGTTTTAATAGGCCGTGTCCAAACGTCTGGCGGTGTTCCTTTCATGCTCTCTGAACACGGAAAATATTTTCATTCATGTTAATGCTGTGTCAATATCCGCTCCTGTTCAACAGCAGCCGCCCCCACCTCCTGTTACACCCACAGAGACACTCACTCACTCACACACACACACATGCACACACACACACACACACACACACACAGGGTATGCTATGTCTATGCAATTGCCTTTATGGCCGTTTAAGTGTAGTGTGTAACTGTGTAAGAGAGAAAAAGAAACATAGATAAGCGTAAGTGGGGGTATGTGTGTGTGTATACGTGTGTGTGCGTGCGTGCGTGTGTGTGTGTGTCTACCACTGACCACCTGCAGGGCTCTCCCCTCAGCTCAAAAGAGGTCAGGTTATGAATGCCTCTGCTCTCCCTCTGCAACAGAAGCAGCGCTCTGAGGATCCAGTGTTTCCAAGCCTCTAGACACTCTGGCCGTTTACACAGGTGGCTATCATATGGCCACTGAGGCACATCCCCAATGCACACACAAACTACGGAGAGATCAGTCAGAATTTGAACACAGGTAATGATTATTGTTCACTTGCGGTACATCATAGTGCCTCTATCTGTATATTACATTACATGAGTGGCTGAGTAACAAAAACGCACCAGGACACGAGGATGTTTATTCTCTCTCTGTGGTTTGTGGGCTCTATCGTAGAGATCATGTTGCATTGTGTGTGATACCATGCAGAGAGAGTAAGTTACTATGGCGAGTTAGCTACTGGCAGAGAGGCAGGCAGTGGAGGATAGGTCTAGCCCTACTTTGACTAAGAGGCCAGGTGTGTTATGGTTGGCTTGGCTGTGTCTGCTGAGTGCAAACATCACATTTTAAAACCCATTAGGCGAGCACACCTTCACACATTCAGTAAGAACCCACACACACACACACTGAAGCAATCACTTCCCCAATGTCTGTGGATAAGTGGAAGGAGTCTGTATATATCCTGTTGCATACCATTACTTCCAAAGTCCTCTCATCTTCTGAAGTGATACAGTTAAGCCCTGGGGTGAAGTGAGGCCCAGAGTAGCTGTATACCTCAAATGAGCATCAGCAGCACTGTCGTATGGTAAATCCACTCTCTCTTTGGCAAATATGAGAGCAGAAACCAAAGCATGTCACCCGAGCATCCGTTATCACAGGGAAGCTACATCACCACCGTCTTGGCTTTCTTTCCTTCCTGTGATCCAGCTCTAAGGACATATTTCTAAGTTATAGGGTGGGTAATGGGAAACCCAGGCCGGGCCAGCTCCTATGCTCCACAGTCACACATGGTGAAGAGGAGGAATGGGCTACGCCTCTGGAGTGATATGTGGAAGTGATTGTCTGGCCTCCTGTGCATCCTCATCCATCATCATGGTAACTGCAGTCACATATTCCACTGGAGAGTGTGTGTGTGTGTGTGTGTGTGTGTGTGTTTGGGTGAAGGTGCGTGAGTATTGTGTGCCTGTGTTTATGTATTTTCAGGTGTGATTAAGGATGTTTTCGTACATGTGTAATGGATGACAAAGCAGACTGACATGTGGAAGTGCCCAGTCAGCCCCCTGTGCTTTGTCATTTGTCATGCTTGGCACAGTGACGTGTTTGTATTTATGCAGGCTAGTTCAGGGTTGGGAATTGAAAAAACAGGCAGGTGAAAACCTTTTCGACGCGGTCTTTGTTATGGCAGCTTCACATAGGGTTAGTTATGACCACTGTTACCAGCCATACTTAAAACAGATAAAATAAGAACGGTGACAAGCACAGGCTAAACATCTGACTTAAGCATCGAGTTAACGCTGTTTTTCCAAGTGCAGTGAATTTCTGCCTCCCTGCAGTTATTTCTACACAAAGACACAAACATTGCATTTGTGCATTAATCTGAGAGTACATGAGTGAATTTAGGGGAAAAAAAAAAAGTTTGCTTGTTACATGGGGAAATACAGTAGAAACAAATAGAGAAGCTGTTATCTAATTGTGACTACAGGAGTGAATACATGTGATATGCATGTGTTTTTATGCATGAACGTGACTGTGTGAGGAAAATCATGCATGCATACATCTCTGCATTTGTTTGTCCTTGTCTGTGTGGGACAGTGTCTGTGTGTGTTTGTATGCATGTGTCTGTGTTTATGAGGTATGAGTAGTGACATGTAAATTGAACCTCTGTGCTGCCATCCTGTTCCAGAGGACGACCACCATGCATTGCTGCTAGAAGGCAAATACTGCGGCATTTTCTATCTGTCTTCATGGTCTGATTTTGGGCTTTGAAGTGACTCAGAAGCAATAAGTCGTCCTGAAAACCCTATATAGGATGACTGTCTGCAACCAATAAAAGCCAGCTTTTACGTTCAAACCCTGACATTAATTGCCTAACCAATTTGACAAATAAACATCCCTTTATATGAAAAAAGAGACGACCCCTGTTTGATGTAGCACAGCAGAAACTGAAACAAAATTAGTTTAATCGAGACCAAATGCTGGAAAAGAGCAATACAGATCCACAGCATTGAATTGAGAATATGAGTCATACTCTGGGTGTATCTGTAAGCCTGTATTTCTAGGCTAGACTTCTCGCTCAGAAAATTATGGGCATGTGTGGTGCTGCTGCATTTTTGACTCCTACAAATCCCAGACACACTTCACATCAACACCTTGTCCTAGTGTGAACTCAGGCCTTGCATACATCAAGAGAACAGAGGCGTTAGACAACCTGAAGTGTTAATGACTTACACTATGCTTCAGCTGCAAACATTGCTCACACTGATGTGCATGTATTCTCACATTGTGGAAAGTGAGGATGAATGAGAGTGGGCACATAAAAATTGGGTAGGAACTATCAGAGCAAATGCTTATTCCAGATGTATTTTTCCCTCTGGCAGAAATAACAGTTAACCTGCTAACCTACACTATATCACCCTGACTGGGTGAAATGGTGCTATCAGTGACCTGTGTCAGAATCTCCTGTTAATTCATTTAGAGATGTCACAAAGTTTACATTTGCCCTAACTCTGATTAATAACCTTGGGCAGGCTTTTGGATTACAATGTGACATATGCCAGAGATTTCTAAACACATGCACGCCCACATGTAGACACAATCATGTAGATGCACACCACACAACTGCACATACACACACGGAGCCGACTCCCCACACAAACATACACTTGCAAACAAAGATGAAGGAGACCATAACAAAATCATGGAAAAAACATAAGCGTCTTTTGTCTCAAACTTTGCCAAACGTCATAAAGCTTACACCAACTTCAGCAAGTGCCTAAGTCCAACTAAAACAATGCAATTTCTTTCCTATAGTTCTACACTAATGAGGAAATGAAAACAAAAACACTAGGAAGTCTTGTACACCATCAGTGATGAATAAGTTCTTTGCACACACTAAGCTGCAATGTGGTTTCCCAATAAAAAAATTTTTTCAATTTGTTTGAGACGCCAGCGTCGGCCTGATGGATGGACTGTATGCCTGTTGTCTGCATTCTAAGACGCTCTTTTTCATGCTCCTAAACCTCCAACCATTGTTTTTCACTTCATGTGTCCATAATTAGTGGACTGACAATTCCACAAAACCATGGCAAGCTCCACTTTGCCTCTGAGGGGAAGCAGAGATAAACATTTGGGTTTTCAAAGTCAACAAAATCTACTCTTTATGAGAACTGACAAACTTTTTCCCTGAACAAAACACCCCAGGTTTGGGTCACATATTTTGAGCCACCAGTATAACAACACATTATTGTGTGTGTGTGTCTGAAGTACACAGCATACGTTGTGGACTGAATTAGGTGAGGATAACATTCCCCCTGAATTATGTGGCAATACCACAACATTTTCATCTGTTTGTAATGTGAGAGGTTTAGCCAGTGGGCAGGTTTGACTAACCAAAACTTTAAATATTAAAGTGAAAGGTTAGGATTAGTATTGAGATTAGGATTAGGATTAGGATTAGGGTTGTGTTGGGGTTAAGGTTAGGCATACAACACAGCTCTGTTTAGGATTCAGGAAAGGCTTTGGTCATGGTTAAATAAGGACAGTTTTATCTTAATATTCATTTAATTTCATTTCATGATGTTAGAGGGTTGGCTATTGGTTATATTTAGGCAAATAAACAACTTTGGTTAAGGTTCAGATTAAGGTTAGGGCTAAAATAAAGGTTAAGCAACTAAAACAAGTCAAGGTTGGGGTAAGGTTAAATCGGCTAAAATAACTTATTAAGGTAAAGCAAGAGTCTGGTTGATGTTAAGGTTAAAGAAAGAAAGAAAGAAAGAAAGAAAGAAAGAAAGAAAGAAAGAAAGAAAGAAATACTTCACTGACACCAAAAATCTTCATATTAGTATGAGGTAGGAAACAGAGCTGGGTCATCAGAGTTTAAGGCACATATAAACACCCATCCACAAACCTAATCACAACAACCTATAATCCAACAAAAGTATTATTTCTATGTTAAACAAACTGTTTCAAGTCTGGCCCTGGTGCCCCTGTTTCTTACACTGCTGGGTTCAAAGGCTCCATTTAAACATGCCTGTATTTTGATAAGCTCTGGCTATGGTGGATTCAGTTGTCTTCAAATCAGGAGGCGGTAATTCTTTATCCTGCTAATACGCTGTAAGTAGGACTGAATTTTCATCCGGAATGACACCAAGCTTAAGTTCCCTCTTTTTTTTCTAAGCCCTCCACTAGCTGATGTGTTCCAGGAGCTCCAGCCAAACCTAACTTAAGCAGATCTCAATTAGTTTCAGGTTAAAAGTGTGCAGGGGGGCAGCCAAGACACATAGCAGGCTGCCTGTGAGCTAGACACATTTCTCTGAGTAAAATGACCTCTGCTCTTTGGTGTGTAGGACTTTGACCCATCTCAGGGTGAGCTGAGGTCAGCCCAGGGGCCTCATTCACCCCCTGTCTGATCCTATCTCATCACTGCTCCTTTCAACAGCATCCATGCCTTTGTTTTCCCGGCCCGTTCTCATACATTTAGCCCGATAACTTCTTCAGTCAGCGGCTTTGAAGGCCCGGAAGATATTTTATCATTATCTCTTTTCCATCTCCACTTTTCCTCTGGCCGGTTCTCATTCCAATTACCACTTATTGCACCGCGTACATGTCAAAGAAAGTGTATGCGTGTAAGAATTGGCAAACTGTGGATTTTCCTTACAGTGTGAAAAAACAGTGTAAACTCTTTCTATGAGACATGAGGCCAAACATACCATCCCGTCCCGACACTGTCCTCCACCCATCCAAGACTCAGTCGTGATGTGGTAGATAAACACTCAGTAGCACATTCTGGCCAACACTAACAGTGGCCTGCCAAGACAATACACAGTCCCGTACACACACCTTGCTCCACTGTGCTTGCATGTCATTGCCTTTGGATAAACCCTTCACGGGGCACACAAACAGAGAGGTAGGATGAAATGACTTCCTGACCATTCATGGCAAAGTTTACTCCCAGTTAATTGTATGTTTACGCATCCACTTGATGAGCGAAGTGCTACAAGCAAAGGAAGAAAAACAGGTCCATTTTTCTGTCTGCTAGATGTGTGAAGTGTTTCAAAATGAAGCCCTTCATCAGACAACTACTGTGCCAGAAAAAATGTTGAATTGATATAATTGTGATAATGTTCACAGTTAAGATGATAAAGATTTGAAGGGTTTTTATCTCATCATCAGGCTAAAGAGAAGATTACATCTTCTATACCTTAAAAGGAAGGAAGAAAACTCCAAGTGAGTGCTGTGTCTGTATGTGCATGCACATTCTTGTGTGTTAGAAAGTCATAAAAATAACATTGAAGTTGGCCTTTTCCATGTAGGAAATGAGCTAAAGGTCTTGTCATACCTCCAGTCTAAATCTCCTGTGCCATTCTGTCACTCACAGCACAAAAAAGCTAGTGAGGTTTCTGCCAACTCCACAGCACACCACCGTTGTGACTGCTGCCAAGCTGCCAACACTAAATTCACTGTCCTCTCTTTTACCCGAGGCAAGGGATGTGCCCCTGCATGCTAACACATCACTAACACACTACCAAACTCAGAAGCAGAGAACACACACACACACACCACACACACACAGAGCTAACTTGACCGTGCTTCGAGGCAATACCAAGCGATGGTCAAGTAAATCCCCCTCCTCAGCCTGCAGAATTAGATTTTCCAGAAAATCACTTTAAGCACACCGTCTCCTCACATACACACAGACACGTGCACACACACCACCACCACTGACCCGGTGACGGCAGACAGGGACACTGCCAGAATCCTGCAAGCCTTTGATAAGTGACAGCTGGAGGAGAAAGAAACGTTCATTACCTCACCCCATAGTGCACTGTGATACACCATACTATACTATAATGTTGCACAACGGAGGTATGACATTATGAATGTTATTTATTGCCTGACTAATCGTCTGGATGCTGTCAGGGGTCATTCTGCAGTTGGGTAAACGTCAGACAGATTGTGGCTGAGTGGGTCTTGTTTGACTGCAGCGGTGTTGTGGACGTCTCCAGCTCTCCTGGACTGAGCCGTGTGCTGTGTGATGACCCCTGGGAAAAATAACGAAAGTCAGTGTTGTGAATCTTCATTGCAAGGCCGATGGTTCACATTGTGACCCAGATCCAAAGGTCAGTAAACACACTTGGACCTACACTGTAATGCTGAGGCTGGATCCTCTTCTGCTTTTGGTATTTTTCCGACCACCTTCCCGATAAATCAAACTGATGTCTTTAGTGGTGACCCAGAACAAACCACCTGGATCCCACTGGTGATTTGTGCATGTGTGTGCATCTGCGTGTGTGCCTCCCATATGACTCCCACCCTCTCATAACTACTCTTGCCAAGAGTCTGTACCTGTACAAGATGAGTTTCAAATGGAGATAAAACAGACAAGCTGGGTAATCCCACTGAAGTTTCTTTAGATCTCTCTCCAGTTGCACCAGTTGTTTCTGAGCTGGCTCTTGAATACATAAGCTAATGTGCTTCTAATACATGCAACTCTTATGAAAACTTCTGAAAAAGTTTGCACAAACACTTACTGTTTCTATGACCATTCATTCCATAAAAACACACTGACTCAAAACATCAGAGCTGTTTCAGCGTAATAAAAAAATCAACAAGAGCATTATTAACCTTTCCCCAATCTCTTTAGTCTCACTCTCCCGCCCTGTCGTTCATGTGTCGGTTTTTCCATTGAGCGTATTAGTCCTTTGTATGTGTGTCAGGGCGGTCCTTTTCACTCATGCGTGGCCTTGGCTGGGAGGAATGGGGCGACTGCTATTTTCCATCGGGTCAGCTAGGATGCTGGAGCTGAACCATAGTGATAAAGGTCCCCTCAGCCACTGGAGGGCAGTCACGCTCTGCTGTACAGGTATGAAAGCAATGCTGAGGAGCAATTGCTTATCAAATCAAAGACATTTGCAGATGGAGACAGACAATATCTACTTTATAAAAAGACAATGAGGAAAGCCAGAAATTATGTATAGAAGCTATTGCCCCAACAATTTTGCCGAGACTCTGTGGTGACAAGAAACTGTGAAACCCTGGATTTTTGATTCACAGAGAGGGTTGTTTGTGCATGCTCTTACTCTCTTTCTCTCTGAGCCACACACACACAACCACACACATTCACACATACACACAAACCTCCTTCAAACAGTTCACTAAAAGAGTTCACTATGGTAACAGCAGCCCATTTCAAGTGTTATCAGGAGAGCGCCGAAAAACATATTTTCCTCTTTCATCCCTCCATGGTTACTGCTGACACACTCTCATGGGTGTCCTTCCCCCTGCTCTCGCTGAATGCATTCATCTCTTTCCATGAGCATACATGTTTTTGTGTGTGTGTCAGCCGTCCCAACAGACTATAACTGCACCAGAACTTCCATATAATGTTCCCTTTGAAACATTTGAGACAGTGTGGAGTGGACCTCATGAGATCCCCTTGCGCTAGTTGAGTTAACTCTGGAGGTCAAGGTCAAAAAGCAGCTAGACAAATACTGACTGACCTTTGTTGCTGTGATCTGACAAATTTATTATGTTGGGAGCAGCAATTTCCAGTATGCATCAGTGTCAGTATTAACATTGTAAAATAATAAGGAAAGGTTGTCTGTTTTGCTTAGATTTAAAAGATCAAACACAAAAGATTGACACACTTGTCTAAAGCAGGGATTCCCAAATCTTTTCAGCATGACACCCAAAAGAGAAATCTGGAGTCTGCTCGGGACACAAACCTACAAAAATACACCATGAATTGCCATAGGATCATTTATAAACTACTGATTAAGAACACAAAGATGTGAATTTATAATGTATATGAAATTATCCGATGAGCGAGAGGAGATTATCATTAAAAATCACTCTAACTTGTTCCCGCCACATTAGACTGACATCTTGACATCATGCATGTGATCAGGAGTGAGGGAATCACAGATGTCACACTTAAGTTTGGGAAACACTGGGCCTAAGGTACAAGATGCAAAATTACCAACGGTCAACTGATTTGAGGACCCTTTTAGACTCAACACACAAAAAATGTGAAATAAGCACATGATCCATCAGTGAGTCTATCTGATGATGAGAAAGGTGCAGACTCTACCATGCAATTTCATGCATATTCTACAGTTTCATAAGCTGAGTCTTAAGTGTCCTCACTTTAGTCGACTCACAGCATAGGTGCATAATGCACCTTTAAACACAGATGAACCGTGTTTTTCCCCTTCAAGTCAGGTTGAGTGTGTTTTTGTATTGCTACCACCAGGGAGCAGTAGTGCTCCACTTGACTGTATCACTTTCAAATGTGTTGAAACAAAGTATTTTCTGCCCTCAGAAACCATAAATTATGTTTATTGCACTGGGAGTCGTTCAAGATTGCTGGATTCTTGCTTTGTCAATGTCATTCTTTCAAAAAAATCTGTTTTTATGATATACACATGACATTTTTATGGCAAAGCCCCTACAGCTAAGCTGTCATAACCTCCTGTTGTATAACTATTGCAATTATGTAATTAAATAAAAAATAGAATTAAGTTTGAGGTGAGGTTTTTTTTTTAGTTTCCTTATATCAAGGTCTTGATAGCAACAAATATTTACCAAATCAAAGCTCACATGCATGAAACTGAGAGTGCATTACCACAAAGTAATTGTACCATGCATAAAAACTGTTATACAGTAATAATACCAAAATACATCAAATAGACAGATTCACTGAAGCCTGGGCTTTAAGAGGAGACATTTATTAGACCAGTAGAATACATCACCATCATCATCATGCCAAAGAGTCCTTACAGCAGCAGCAGCAGCGCAGCAGCACTTTAATCCCTCACTTACACCATACAGTCAGGTGCAATGAGGCACCCTATATATTGTCTTTATAATAATGATCTGATCATATGCCCGTCTCTACTGAACGTTCCACAGCTCTGGTGTCCAACTTGTCTTGTTATCCGAAGTTTATTCTCTCAAGGTCAGCTCCAGCTGTTCCTCCGCTCACCCCCCCAGGGCTTCCTCTCCTCAGACAGAGGGCAGATGGATCTTGCAAACACTCCTGGACAAGGCCATCTGATGCCATACTGATGTGTTGCTTTGTCATGTTTAATTACACTGTTCCATCAAACATTGTTTATTGTCATTAGCTAGCTAGTGGCCATCTGAATCCAGAGTGAGGTCCTGTTCAGAAGAATATCTGAAGAGCTGAAAGCAAATGCAAGTTTTCTGAGTACCTACCTCAGAAATTGAAACTGAAGTTTAGAATCCTAACAGAAATAGTATTTACATCTATAATATAGTGTGCTGCATAAGCTAACAACAGAATTATTGTGGACAATATCAGACTAGTATATCACTGTTATAGCAAAACAGGTACACTACAATAGCATTCACATGCACTAGTACACAGTGTCATACTTGTCATACCTAGACCATAGTATTTCTATTTACATAATGTTCACAGCTACATTCCAGGTTTTTTGTGTTAGTGTGTGTGTATGTGTGTGTGTGTGTACATGTGTGTATGTCTGTGCATGTGTATATATATAGTAATTGTTCATTATCATGTCAAACACATGAGATTATTATTATTTTCTTATGTTTTATGCAGTGAAATGAACTTGCACTGCCTGTGGAGAGTATGAATAGGAGGCAACAAATGTGGAAGAAAAATACAGTATGGACACTGGGTTATTGCTCAGTGGGTTTGTTATGTGATATCTGTTGCAATATTGACCAGTATTGATAAATATCTCATAGACATTTCCAGTATCACTACAGTATTTGTGATAATACAATTATTTTAAGAGGTTGGTCCTGAATATTCAATGACTCAAATCAAATGAAATGAATGAAAAATAGGTAATCGTGAGAAAAATAGACTGCATATCTAATATTTTCACAATGTACATTATTGTATATCAATAAATATACATGTTGTGGAAACAAAGTGTATACATTGCATAATTAAATCAACATAAAAGAGTTCATCATGACATGTAAAGTTGCACTGGTATGATGCAGTAGATAGACACTCTTGACCAGTGACATTTAACTGGATGACTGCTGACACTTAAAGGAACTTGATAACAGAAAAAGAGAAACAAAACAGAATATTACAACCTTTCTTCTTTTTAGGAGCTTATCTAGGGCGGAGATGCAAAGACTTACAAAATCTATGTGTTTACAACTGCATTCAAAAGACTTTCTTAAATAGGTTTCTTTCTGGGGAGACAACATAATGTAACAAGAAAACCAATGTAACAAGCCATTCCCTTTAGTATGAGGACATGTCATAGAATACAGTATTTACACAGTTTAGCTACATAATTTAGAATTACTTGTCGGCAAGTTATGGTGACTATCGCTCCCGGTTGAGTTTCTTGCAGTGCTTGGGCATTTTTCTCTTTCATGACTGATTTAACCCTCTCTAATCCACCAGACATCCCCTCTTTGTGCTTTCCACAAAATGAGCAGACTTGTTTTTGTGCTTGTAATACCACTGCCAGTTCATTTATTCTTCTGACTATTAATACAAAACCACCCCCGTCCCATTTCAGATTTGAGTATCAGGGTAGGGAGATTCATGTTGTACGATGGCAAACACACCAAACTTGCATGCCATGAAGAGACAGTGCCATTGACACGGCCATGTCAACATGGAGTCAGTCATGTGTGTAAGGTGGGTATATATATATATATATATCCAGTCCTCTTTCTGTTTGTCACTGTCCCTCTGCAGTACCACAGAGGGCAGCTGAGATAATATGCTCCAATTGTCTTGTGTGATTGGACATCCTGTCTCCTGCAGTCCTCTGTTCCGGCATACTGTAAACATGGCTGCCCACGCACATAGCACAGCAGCCGGCAGATCAGGGAAGTATTGCCTTTTTTCCAGTTAAACATTTCCTATCCAGTCACTGTGGAAGAAGTCTGTATCTCAGTATGGAGGAGAAAAGGTGGGTGAGTTAAGCAGGGTTACAGAATGAGGACTGGGTGTGGGTTTAGGGTTGGGTGTTAGAGGTCAAGGTTCATAGGTCAGACACTACGGGGGGCCCTCTCCAGTTCATGGGTCCTGCGGTTGCGTCCCTTCTGTCTCTCCTGCAGGTGTTTCCACTTGGCCGCCAACCCATGGGCATGCACATGGCCGTGAGGGTTAGCAAAAGCCTTCTGCGGTTGCTGTTGCTGCTGGTGTATTTGTACTTGCTGTACCAAGTGAGCTTTCTGCCTCCTGTGCTTCCTCTCCCTCTTCCAGACCTGCTCGCAGAACTCGTCCACGCTGCTCAAGGTTGGGTGATTGACCAAAGACAGGAAGTCTCTGTACCACAACTTGTGATTGGGCGTTTCCCGAGGTGAGGAAAGATCTTGGACTGGGGAGTTGGCAGCAGTGTCTTCATCACGGTGCAGCAGGTCCTCCAGGCGCTCAGTGTCAATGACCTCTAAGGTGACCTTCAGAAGGGTCTGCATGAAGCCGTGCTCCACTGCTTGGCACAGATATATCCCAGAATCCTTCTTGCTAAGCGTGCGAATCAGCAGGCCCTGGTCTGTGCGGATGAAACGTTCCTCTGCACTGATCTACAGAGGGAGAAAAGGAAAAAGTGAAGGGGGAGGAGTGTGGATGGAAGAGAGGCAGAGGAGATAGATGAGTCAAATTTTCAGATTAAGTTTCTGTATCATATGGTCCAAAAATCAGACTATTGTGATTACACACTAGGAAATTCATGTCACTTGAATCAACTATGGTATAAAGCACTCACAGAATATAATAATAAATTATCGAGAATAAACCTTGTTATATAGTACCACCTATCTTTATCCGTTCTCCAATCACGAGTGTATCGCAGCAAAATAGTATGTAACGCTGACCAACCTCTTGTTTGCGATCATCTGTGGACCGTTGATACTGCCAGTAGGTTAGGGCTCTCTGGGACTTGGGACTGCACTCCAGGAACGTACTGCTGTTCTCCACGCCGTACACAATCTTATCCAGCAGAGTGGTCTGCCCGCTCAATTCATCTGGACCAACACACAGTCACATAAACAAGAAGCAGATTTTTAAGATCAGGCTTTGATGTAACATTCCCTTAGTGACTGACTTGTACAAAACTTCATTCTCTCATTTTTTTTCTTCTACCCAGCGACTGCATTTCACATTATTTTGTCTGCCACTTTTCTTATCACACTTAATCATGTGCAGTATAAGCAGTTCCACCACAGAGGCAGTCAGTCTATTTCCAGAGGAAATGGGCTGTGAGTAAAACCTGGATTTTGCACAGTCAAGTACGTGATACGCTGTTCAATCAGATCCATGCCTGTTCCTGCTCGGTAAAGGTCAGTGTTGTTTCTAACTGATCTCTAAAACCCCATCTTAAACCGAGAATTTCAGACTGGAGAGAAGTGTGTTATGTTGTCATTCCTTCATCCCTCTCCATAATCACTGTTTTCCTCCTCTGTTTAAGCTGTAAAGCTCTGACTCTGGAACTCTGCGGGCTTTGGCTGTAAAAAGGAAACACGGCACCCTGCGCCATCCAGCACTACTTCTCTTCAAAATGCAAAATCAATGTGTTGCTCTCTGTACTGTGTGGGTGGCTACAGTGCACCAACACTATTTGCTAGTACTGCAGGCGGGCCTATACATATATATTTGTCTCTGTGTGAAATCTCCTTCCTCAAATAGGGCAGCTTTAGATAACAGGATTTCACTTAAATGAAAGAAATGTATAATGAGAGCGAGACAGTTTGTTTGACCACAGTCTGCACCCCGTTTTTGGACCGAGACCACTAACAGGCCAGTGGAGTGGAGGGCTTGGCGACAGAAAGGAGTCTTGGAGGAATCCTGACCATGTTAATTATAAGCTTCACATGGACTGACTCTAATCTTCACACCACCAGAAACACATAAAAAACACAGACGTAGCGCCACACACACATTCAAATTGTTCCTCTACTCTTTTGATCGCTTTAGGAAGGGACAGCTGTTTTGGCACCCTTTCTATGTTCTAAGGAGAGTTAAATCCTCCAAAAGCTCCTTTTTGATGTGCTGCTGTCAGAAAACCGACATGCCTTGAATGTTACTCGTATAAAATAACTTACTTTTTGATTCATACATTATGCTATTACCCTGAATCATAATGCTTGAATTGAAATTAATGTTAATTAAGCATCAACTTTATTACCCACTCATCATTATGCATTTCCTTGGTTATTATCGAAGCTTGAAAATGCTTTTTGTAAATTCACACAATCAGATTTTTATTTCTGCTCCTGTACCGTGATGTTGCAGATCTGAGCATTGTGTGAGTGGATCTCCATTCCTGATATCTTGTCTCCTCGTTCTCCTGCAAAAAAGAAAAAAAGGGAAAAAAAAGAGAAAAAAAACATAAATACAAACACCTTCATATGTCAGCAGGGACACGGATTCCTGTGTATGTGTGTGAGAGTGTGTGTCTGTTTAGGGAGTTTGTTTTGGGTGTGTATAAGTGTGTTTAGTGTGTGTTTGAATGTGTGGTTTGGATGCGCAGCAACAGTGGAGGCCAAGGCAAATAGATAAACTAACAGCAATGAACCACAGCATCGTAAACCTTTAAGAATAAAAACTTTAATTATGGGGTGTGTGAGACAGAAGAATTCACATCCAATCAATCATTACAGCCTGTCTTCACTGGCTTGGGTCACTCTGGGCTGCCGATGCGAAAGGGATTTAATTCCAAATGCACACAACAATTATGAACAAGGAAACACAGAGGATGTTTTCTGTAAACAATAAATGAAAGAACAATGGAGGCACCAAAGTGAAGAAGACAGAGATTTATGGACAGAGAGAGAGGCAGATGTAACCTCTCCCCCTCTGCTTCCCTTTGTTCTGACCCAGTGTTGGGGTGTTGGTAATTGGAGGTAGGAGCTTGCTCTGGCTGCCTTGTTTAGAAGTCTAACTCTCTGAATGTAAGACTCTGGAGTCCAACTAACAGCGGAAACAGGATACTGCACAGCTAGCACTCAAATCAATAAGCCCCATGGAGCTTTGTGAGTGGGAGGCTGTATACACACACACACACACACACACACACGCCCTTGCACACAGACAGAAATACATGGATATAAACATACACACACACACACGCACAAACGCACAAACGCACACACACGATAAGTCTACCACTCTTATAGCACACTTCCACTGAACCCCTTACACCTACTTCACCTTATGTTCACCCAGACCGACTTAGCCTCCAGACATCACTGACATCAGTTCTCATTTACAGTAAACACATGCGGCAGGTTATATTTCTAGCTTTCTGGTAGAAATATGACCCTGCTACCTTTAGGGGGTTCTGGCGAACATACAAAGAGTGTACTATTCGTGGGACCTACCTCCAGCTCTGAGACACAGCCAGACTGCATATGTCCTTAATCTGGATATGAAAAACCTCCTCTCTGATCTGATTTTACCTCAATAATGTAGTCAACATGTAAAAATAAAAAGTCTAAAAAATGCATTATTAAAAAATGCGCTGTACATTTGGAATTTTAAAATCTACGCTGCATAGTGTATTGAACTCAGGCTGCCCACTTAACTAGTTAAACTTTGTAAGCAGAAAGCAAACAAGGCAAGTGTGTGTATGTATTTAGGTATGCGTACCTCTTTGCCATGGGGAAGTATCTGGAGCACTCAGTGCCATCCCATGCGCAGTAGGGGTCCCTGGCCAGGCAACATTCAGCACAAGCCTTCCCATAGACCTCACAGCGATGTAAAGGCATCTGGGAGACACCAATGGCTGAACCCAAGTAGAGTTGTTGCTGTGCAGGCAGAGGAGGGAAACATCTCAGTATCACAGCAGATCCAGGGCGTGTGGGTTTTTCATTGGCATTTTATCTCTCAGGAACTTTGTTATGACTTTTAAGCAGTGGCTTGTGTTGCAGTTCAATTACCTGAGCAATTCAAGTAACAGGCTCATTTTCAGCTCAAATTATGGCGGTGTACCGAGGCAAAAATACAAGTCAGGAATGTGGACAAACGATCTGATTACAGGTGTTCAGCAAGCTGCAACCTCCTCATTAGCTAACTGGTGTTGTCTCACCTCTCCTCTCCACTTATGGTGATTAACTAACTGTTAGACTGACACGCCAACAACTGAGATCTTTGTGTGATAACATATTGGCTCATCTGAATGTGTGTAAGCTCAGTGTGCTGACAAATGTGCCTTTGTTCTGTCTCAACAGCCCTGAAGCAAAATGTGTCACCCATGTGGGAGAGCTCTCACTCTCAACAACTGAGATTGTTCTTCCAGACATAATCGTAGAGGAACAGCAGTCACTAGTAGCATTTTTCACAATACAGCACACTGACATTGTCACCTATTTCTCCCCCCAGCAGTCCAACAGCGTTCTTCTATTTTGGCCTACATTACTGTACTGAATATTGCTTGATTATTTAAATAGACTTATTGTGAATACCTGTTTTGTAGACAGTTCCATTGCTGTTATAGCTGTTGGCTCCTGTAAGAAACAACAATGACAAGAGAACAACATGATTTGACTGCACCTTCTTTAATTCTAGAGTCATCTTAAAAGTCTAAGAGTGTGGAGTCATCTTAAGCTGGATTTATGGTTCTGTGTCAGTATATCACAGCGTCTTTGTGTCGCGACACAGAGTGGGGATTTATGGGTAAGTGTAGCTCACAAAAGCTCACAAAGTAGCTGATAAACTGATTTAATGGAGAAGAACCATTGATCGTGGTGTGGAACAATGACAATCAAGCAGAATAACCATTTGATCCACGATCACACAACATGATGAAGCCATTTGGAGGAACATCTTGCCAAGGAGGTTTGCTGATATAAACATTTATACAATCCTTCAAACAAACATTATAAAAGTAGTAAAATTACAATGACTCTGTTTCTTGTTTGGGTTTGGGGCATCCTGCTTTGGTAAGCCCTACAGCGCCACCTAGTGCACCACTTTACATTACGTAAAGCAAATGTCTTTGTGTGACTTCTGTGCATGACACTCAGACACATAGAGGTGTAACCAAAAGCCAGCCTTATGAACAAAGCATGCAAAATAGAACAGCCTACCCTGAAGACTGTCATCTCCTCCAGCAGGACTTCCTCCAGGTCGTGCCAGGAGCCTCTGGGGATGGACACCACCTTCAGTACCGTTCCCATGTCTAGCACACAATGACAGCATGCACAGCTTCTGTCAGCACCTGCTCCATATGCTCACCTCAAAATATCTGGGTGATAATGTGTTGATGACAGTGATGTGCATCTCTTTATGCTTACTGCTATACACACATTTATTGAACAGATGCAAGCTCACTGATCAAACAAAAATTATGCTTTGTAATTGCACCGTATGTCGGTGTAACTGTGTTTTTGACGGTATGCAGGTGTATATAAAATTATACCTGTGCCTATAAACATGACGTCATACTGGCCGTCTTCTGCTTCCACTTTGTCCACCACTATCTGTGTGAACTGATAGTCCACGTCTGTTTTGACTATGATGGGTCGGTGGTTGATGGGGTACACAGGGTTAAACATGGCTGGATGACTTCTGGCAAAGGTTATGACCTCATCAGGAAGGTCCTTGGTTGTACCAAATCCTCCAAACGTCTTGCTCGGGCACTGTGGAGAAAAAGAATTGTTGTAATGTAATTGCCTCGGATGCATTACAGTATTACAATAGATAAATAATTAAATCCTGCTGTGAATCAAAAAGCCCACTTAATCACATGTTGTACTCACAGTGCCAGGCCGTGGGTAGGGCACCCGTCCCTGGAAGGGCACCCACTGATAGTTGGGTCCATCTCTATGAGCGTAAGGGCCCAGGAACACCCTCCTGATGTCTGCCATGTTGTACAGACACACAGCTGAGCCTTTGAAGATGTTGCTGATGAGCAGAGAGAATGATGCAAAAAAGGAAAGAGGAGGAGGTTGTTTATGGCATGGGTCATACAGTCAGCAGTTACGGTCAAAACCATTTAATTGTCAGCCACAGTACCTGGAAGTGGTAAATACTGCATATATGATCGGGTTCTTAGGATCCTTGGTGCTCATGAGAAAAACATCCTCTGAAAGCCAAAGAAAATGTATTGCGCATTAAAATCATATGATAAAATGGCAAGATAGCAATGTGCAGTACCTTCGGGCAATATTTGAAGTCGGGAAAAATCACTCACGTAGTTCATCAAAGTGTGTGTCTATTCCATTAAGGCCAGGGACAGAGCAAACAAGCCGAGCCTTCAGGAAGGTGGTCCACTTGTTCACCAAACTCCTGTGGCCTCCAAGGTCATTCTGTGGGACATTCACAAGTTTAATCTAACACTGAAGTCTCACTGTCAATCATAATAAAAAACCTGCTCCCGAGTAGGAATCTAAACACATTAGTCGAGACTTTGAAAACATAAACACTGATTAGAAGTGGTGATAGATTTGAGAGGCAAGAAGTATTTTTTTTTTCCTGATTATTGCACAAGCGTTGTCAATCAGCCAAACATCTTCTTTGGCCTTATTAAAAAACATGTTCCACGATGACTGGATTTCAGATGAAGTGAAGAAAGAGAATAGCATTCTTTTTCTGTTGTTCCAGCACACGCACACCCTTACATGTGCGTCTGGTTTCCTGACAGTGTTTGTTTTTCTGCGCGCGCACGCACAAACACAAACACAGATACAGAGGCAGGGACAGAATGCTGGCTCAGGAAACCCATCTCACTCAGTGATTTATGACAGCATATTAGATGTGTTCCAAATATGCACAGGCCTAAATTAATAGAACATCCTGCATAATGGATTACTTGTCTTGTGTTGAGCAGAGCAGATTCCTGACATTCTGGGGAATCTGGCTGCAAGGCATGAGGCACATATGCAACTAAATGGGAGGAGGAGGCTAGACTCTCATTCACTGATCTGCAGTCAGCTTGGCGTATTCCTTCTTAATGAATGAGGATGGGATTTGGAAGGTGAAAGCTGATACAAGGCCAGTCCTTAAAGACAACCTTCCCCCAGAGTTGTGTAGTGCAGGAGACACAAATCAGTGCCAAAGCCTGGCATTAGGATAACAGTGCTGCTATTGACAGTCCCTTTGCCTCTCAGGTTCTGGTGACATTTAACGACTCTCTCAGGTTTCTGTCTTCAGCGGCGACCGTACCAAACACAACAAAGCCCACTCTTCTCGCACCTAAAAATAACTGGAGATAACAGCTTTATGAAAGCTGCCATTATGAGAGCCACTCAGACACCCGTCAAGTGTTTTTCCAGATACAAAGGCTATTTCACATAATGTCTGTATGTGAGTGGATGTGTGTGTGTGGCCTCTGTCTGTGTTTGTGTGCACATGAACGTGTTTGGGAGTGTAAGTTTGTGTGTGTTCAAGCAGGCATGCTCACTTTGCAGAGCTGGCCAATCCGGGCATGAGTAGCCTTCCCTGCATGCTCCCCATCCATGGCGTTCTCTCTGAAGAACAGGTAGATCTTGTCATCTTCTGGGTTGTCACTCTCAGGGATCAGATGGACGCTCACAAACCTGGGATCTGGAAAACACACAGAAGGAAAATATCACATTTTTTAATCTAGTCATACGTTCAAAAAAGTCAGTCAGGGACATGCTTGTTCTCCCTTACCATTTAGCCAGCGGGAGTCATGCTGCTCTGTTCTGATTGGGTGATGCTTGCCAAGAGTGCGGAAAATGGCAAAGTCCCGCCCCATAAAATCAGCTGATGTACCAGAGTAGAGTTCATTGTCTGGAAATGACAAGAGTTGAGAGTGTTAGCGTAACTGCACTGGATGAGAAAACAGTCAGTGATGATAAAAATGACTGTGCCTCAGAGTTGCAGGTGTGAGGTGGGAGCAATTGTTCAGGGGCTTAGCGGTGCAGGTAAATTTAGAGTCCAGAGAAAGCACCGGCTGCCACAGACGGTGACTGACGTGATGAACACTGGGAGTGTGAAATTGACATTAACACAGTAGAAGTAGGCAGGGCAGAGAGGGAGGGTGATGGGAGGTGAAGGGATGGAGGGACAGATGAGGAGGGACAGGACCGAGGTGTGAGACAGGGGGAGTACATAATAATGGTGGTGAGATAAAAGAGAGAGTGCAGAGGAGATGAGGGGTGATGGGCTGGAAAATCGCCATCTGTTAGGTTAAACGGTGTGATATAACACAATGTGACTGGCTGTAATTGGAGGAAGAGAGTAATGACATGCTCATGCAGACCTGTTTTATTTGTCAAAGACCGGGCATTTAATACAAAGGAGAATTGACGACAAAGAGAGCGCAAGTCTCATCTGCCATGCACACCCAGCACTTGAGGAAAATATAGTCAGATTGAAGCAGAGTTTATAGTCCTGCCAATGAGGGGTCCACTGGTGTGTGAATGCAGACTACAGAGCACATAATGAATGACAGAGATGCCCTGTTCTGTCATTCACACTCGCTTTACAATCTATATATCTGCTAAGATGAATGAGCATGGCCGAGGGTGTTTTTATACGAGGTGACTCAGACTCACAGTAGTACCACAGAGCGTATCCGCTCTTAAACACAGTGCGACTCACCAATGAGCAAGGATGCGGTGAGCAGCTTGGGATCGTAGGGACTCTTTCCCCGGCCGTTTTCTATGTGAGGCTCCAGTCTGAACACACTGTCCTGGATTTACACAGATAGAGATTGACATTCAGGACCTGTAGTAAGCTGCCTAGTACAGGAGCTCACACATTTCTTCTCACATGTGACCCCTGTAAGGTTGGAAGATATGCTTTTGTGACCACATGTTTATTATGGTCGTTGATACAGAAATCAATTTGTGTTTTATATATGTCAAGTGGTGCACAGAGTGTCTTTCTAATTTCAGCTATGATTGGACTGATTTCCTAGGTGTGCGGCTCTATATGTTGAAAAAAGAGAATGCTGCAAAAAAATGCTGTGAAGTCCATTATAACTGTAAGTGCACTATGAATGCGTGTTTGAGGATTATTTTTGACTGAAAGTGAGTTTCCACTGCCATGTACTATACAAGTGGGCAGGATTCAGTAAGTAAACAATTAATACTCGTCATACTCCATGACTTTGTAACCTCAACACTCACAGAAAAACACATCAGATAAATTACAGTTCAGGGTTATATGGTGTACATACAGTAGATGTAATTCTCAGAGATATTTCCCCTGTCTAATTGTCTGAAAATAGCTGTCTAATGAATAGGAAACGCACATTTAAAAGTCTGACTCAGTGACATTTGGAGGAGAAGAGAGCAATTTCCTTCTTGCATACTCAAATGAGCACACACACACCCATGTACACACACACACACACACAAAACAGTTCCATATTAGAGTGATGAATTGGAAATTCTGTGGACTATGAAACCCTGTATTTAATTTTCCACCTCATTTTGCTGAGTGCGTGAAACCATTTTTATGTACTTAGCAAATCATTTAGGGGGAGAGAATGCTTTCACACTCGACCAGAAATGGTTCTTCACATCTCTAAATCAATAGTTAAACTTGAATACTGAAAACTTTAAATAGCACTTGCAGGTCAGGAAAATATGCTTCTTTTGCTAAGATTATTCTTAGGGCAATTCGATTTTTTTTTATTTGATAGTGATAGCAGAGAAAGACTGGATTCGAACCCAGGCCACTGCAGTAAAGACTTGGCTTTTATTCATTGTACACACTCTACCGGGTGAGCCATCAAGATGCCCTTCTGCTTTGTTGTGTTTATCTGCAAAATAAATGTTCAAACAAATGAATGCAAAGGGGAAATTGAGCATCATTCTGTTCTGTACCTCTGGTCTCCTGCCCACCTCCAGGTAGGCACACACAGGGTGAAAGGCGCCTGTGCCGCACACATACAGATGGGTCTGGTTGAACGGCTGCAACACCTTGATGAAGTTTGAGCACTCCCTCTGTTGGAACAGAGACAAGAGAGTGGTTAATGACAATGTTGTTTGCCCTAGCAGGACTAGGATGCAGGCCACTGTTTTTACGACAGTTGATGTTATGACAGTTTATGACACCATTTTCTTTGCCTTTTCTGGCACGTAAAGATCATTAGTGTCATGGATGTCAGTAAACTTGGTGAAACAGCATCCAGACCATTTGGGTCAATGTAGACTGGTGGAGAGCCAATGCACTGTTAACATGCTGGCCAAACAAACAGTTCAGACCTCCCCCAGAGCACAAACCTAGACAAAGATCAGTCCAACACCAAAAGAGAGGGGGGATTTCTGACGAGCTCAGCCTCCTATAATGTATCAGAGAATGGGCAACTGTTCCTCCAGATTAGACGACAGTATTGTGCTGTGTAATAACTCTGAGAATACGTTTTGGATCAGATTAACAGTGATAATCCATGACTCTTCATTTTTCACTGTATCTACACGTGTCTTTCTCCCTTTCTTTCTCTTTGTGATCTTTCCTCGCTCATTTGCTCTCTCTCTCTCTAACATTCTCTCACTGCTGACCACCAAGGTTACAGGGTCATGATCTGTATGATAGCCAATGGGATTATTGTGAATATTGGAAGGAATTAGAGCGTGGAGTAATATATGAAGCAGTCAACAAAGTCGACCATAACCTCAAAGCAATCAGCATAATCCAGGCCAATGTTGGCTTATAATCAATACTAAGGGAGCGGTATAGCACTCTTTCCTCCACTATGAATTGCAAAAACATTTTTTCCATGTTCTTCTACTCACACCTGGTCACAAAAAAACCCAACTTTCTGCCAGGCTTCTATTTGATTCATGACCATTCTAGGATCATAGTGGGATTTTTATTTTATTTATTTATTTTTTTTTTTTATAGTACAGATACAACTGTCCTCTGGGCTTAGTCACTCTCCTTGTTAGTTGCTGGGGATATGCCAAATCAAAAACATATATGTGATGAATTTCCTCATAATTATGTGTGTGTGTGATCAAGAGCAGCACAGCAGGCATGTGTACATGTGTATATGTGCCGTATGTGTTGCTCGAGTACCATGTGGCCAGTTTCCTCGTGCTCTTTCAGCACGTGCCTGAGCCGACCTGACCTCGAATGAAAATGAATATGTCATCACACATGGACAAAAGAAAAAAAGAGAGAGAAAAAAAAAGAAAAATAGAATGACAAATTATGCATGACTAGGTTTATCTGACTTTACTAGGTCAGCAGCAGAGTGCAGCCTCTGTTTGTGTAAGCTTTTGTTTTAATTTCAACAGCTGTATTTCTTTAGATTTACAGCCCACGTGGGAGGGTTTACATGAGTAATGAACTATGGTGATTGCAAACGCCAGCACAGTAAGCATGTTTTATAGAGTCTGCATATTATTTTTCAGAAGCGGTTCCTGCATTTTGGCACCTTTTCCGCGATGCAGACAAGATGACTCCAATGACACAGGTGGGTAATAATCCAAGTGCTCATAAGAAACAATAACAGGTTTGTAATACATGATAATGTTCTTAGAATACCATCAGTGGTAAGCATTTTATATGGGAATTCACTGACAGTGCTATTGGTAAACTAGCATTCATAGTTTCGTGGTTTGTTTGAAAAATAATTTTAATCTAATTTTAGCTTCAGTCTGATTCGGAAAACTGAGAGAGCGCAAGTCACATGGGAGTAAACGTGTTGCTTGTGGCGTAAGCAAACAGTATTAGGCTTAAATATCTGCATGGAACAGTGAGATTTGGTTTGGAGATTTTTATGCATTGTTTGCTTATTTGGCGTTGGACTACATGACAGCTGCAGCATTCTTCCTTCTCTTTGAGGTGGACCTATCTATCTAATTCCTTTCCCTCTCTTCTTTCATCCATAATTGTTTGCTTTCAGTTCATCAGAGGACACGAGCGGATCCACTCCCCAACCCCCTCTAATTTTCATTCTCTTCCGACCCTATAACAGAATGACCTCAGGGCTCACCATTCATTCATGCATCCCGAATGTTTAGATAAAACACCCACATACAAAGGACTTCACGGCTTTTTAAAGCAACCATATTGAAGGGTGGAATGGCAGGAGAGTTCACTAGGCCCTGTCCCGGCCACAACCCAAGCTGTGAACTGAGGCATAAACAGCACTGCTATGATTTCATATTCTAGCCTTTAGCCTAAGGCCCTGTTGACGATGAAATTCATAAGACAGCTTGTGGGGAGCTGGAACAGTCTCGCAGTATGTTTACACAGGGTTTCAACACACTAAACAAGCGTCTCTAAAACTGCACTCTGCCAGATACAGGGTAATATGACGCTCAGCTTGTCATGCAAGCTGTATGATTGAGTAAGGTTAGGCCAGCTTAACAAGCTCTGGAACTTAATGCCACCAATAAATTGGAGAGGTTTTGAGATCACATCCAGCTTTAGCTTCGGCTTATCAACTTTGCAAAAGCATTCTTATCTTAAATAAATACATCTTACAGCTGCCTTAAGTATGACCAAACTTCTACAACACATTTAAAGACTCCATATTGTTATTTTTCATGATGTTGTTTCAAGCAAATGTAATTGTACTGCAGTTCAAATTTGATTTAAATTATTTCAGCTGAATGAATCAGAACAGTTGCAAAAATAACCTGACTGGTCGATAATGCCAGCTCTTCTAATTCAAATGATGTTTGGATTGGAAGATTTCCAATTCAGATACTGACAAATCTAGACCAAGCCCAGGAATGATGCACTGACTGAAGTTTGCTAACTGCCTGTAAAACAACATTTATTAAAATGCAGTAACTGTAATTCTTCCACTCAAACAAAAACAAACTTTAACATTGTCCTCATTAAGCATTTTAGACCTACATCTGTTGAAATAGAGAAATTCCATTTTTCTGTATGAGAATTTTACCATACCATACCATACCATACCACTTTATTTATATAGCACATTTAAAAACAACAAAGTTGAACCAAAGTGCTGTACAAGTTAAAAGAACAATCAAATAACACAAAAACAAACAAAAACCACATAAGAACATAAAACATACATGGTGTCACACAGGCTATGTTTTAAAAGCCAAAGAATAAAAATGTGTCTTGAGGCGTGATTTAAACACCTGCAGAGTGGGGGCTTGCCTAACACTCAGAGGCAGCTCGTTCCACAGCTTTGGGGCTGCCACTTTGAAAGCCCGGTCTCCCCTGAGCCTCAACCTGGATTTAGGGACGGCCAGGAGAAGCTGATCGGAGGACCTGAGGGACCTTGAGGGAACATAGGGTTCCAACAGGTCGGAGAGATAGGTGGGTGCCAAAGCATTTAGGCACTTAAAAACAAACAGTAAAATTTTAAACTCAATCCTAAAAGGCACAGGAAGCCA
>OMLB01028534.1:4988-19758 GCA_900302555.1 Myripristis jacobus | reverse complement strand
ATCTGAATTGGTTTTCATTTGTGGGTACGTGGGTGTGTGTTTTTTTTTAGCAGAGTAAATGGAACAGTTTTTTTTATTTTATGAGAGACAGCAAATTTTCTTGTATGTGAACATGCAATGTCAATAAAGACATTGATTAATTTATAATGTTGATATTGTGATATGAAATGAGATAATGTCTGGGATTTATTACTGATAATATCATACGGCATCATATCATGATATTACATCATCATATCCATCATGGCCTGCCTATCCATCATCATACCCACATTACATGAGTGGCCACATACAGTTGTTTCAAAAATGGTTTACATAAATACTTTAAACTAGTTGTTGTCACAGTTGTAGAAAAAAATAAATGCATTTGAAAATGAATGTGTGCTAGAAAAAAAGGCAAGGAAGTCAACTCCATCACACTGGGGGAGGGAATCTGTACTGTACAGAGGAGAAGCACTATACTGCATTGTAGCTTCTGGAGTGAGGATACAGTGAGAGGCAAAATGTGTTAAAATAAGCAAAACAATGTCTCCTGCAGCCTTCACTGTTCTCACTGAGCTGCATCTCAGTGGAGCTCCTGTGCCTGTTCCTGTTACAGTAGCCCCTGCAGCTTATACAAACCCCACAGAGACACATCGTAGCAGCAGCAGCACCAGCCGACTACGCTGCAGCCCCAGGCTGGAGAGACACATCACCGTCTGGAATGGGATCATGGAGAGTCAGCTATAAATCTTCACTTGGATGTGAAACAAAAGAATTATTATTTTACTCCCAATTCACAACACTTGTTAACACCGGTCCTTTATATTGAGGGAATATTTTCATGCGCATGAGAGATGTGAGTGTGTCTGTGTGTTTAGGGTTTGCCTGCTATGGATTTGTGATATTTAATTTCTGCACTGAAACTGCCAAGAGCCAATAGTTTGCACAACTTTTAACAAACTGTTATAACATCGAAAAGAGCCTGTATCACAGTCAAAAACACTAACTGGGCAATAACCAATATTTGAAGTCCCTACATGCGAAATATATACCTCGATACATTCTCATTCTCAAATTAATCTTGATAGCATAGTATATAAGTTGTAGTACAACAAGACTGACATGGTATTATTTGGTACTGATTTGTACAGAAACAAATACACAAACATGTGCATATGTAGTCCAGTCTCATACTGCATACCTAGTGTGCAGCATCAACTGCTGCTGTGGTTGAAGTTACAGTCATGGAGTAATATGGATAACCACACCAATGTATTGATAAGCAGAAAAGATGCAGTCCAATGCATCATTATGCTCTGGTAGGTTAGTCTCATGGTATATCATGGTAATCTGTTACAATATTTCATAATGTTTCTCATAGTAATTTAATATTTAAACTTGATAAACAAAAAATGAATAAAATATATATGTCCAAACAAAAAATATTTTTTTGTCCGTAGACACTGTACTCACAAACACACTGTGGTACGAACACTAGACAAGCGAGTTTCCTCAATACAAAACACACATGTGCTATTTTGTCAGCATCAGAGAAATTACTTAAATTCCACTCCTGACGAGTAAAACAACTGCTTTGATAGATCAGTTTCATTGTCTGTAAAATCTTTGTTGTCAAAAATTACTTTCATCAGCACAGGTTAGCCACTGCAGTTACAAACACACATCGTGATATGAACATTTAATTTTCAGTATGACAATTTCATGTCACCTCTGCTGAATAAATTGGCCTATTTGTCCTGTTTGTTCCATCTGGTGGGTGTCATCTGTGCGACAACCGACATAAAATACTGCTGCTAGGGGTTTGCCACAGTCATCAAGCTCAAATTCTACTAAGGCTAATAACAACTGCATATGAATGAGTTTGTGTTGATGTCAGTATGTCTGTGTGTAAGATGTTTGGGAATGTAGTATCAATATTTTTTTTCCATACTTTCTTGGCCCTGCTCCCAACTCTCCTCACCTTATCATAATATGCATTTCTCTGCATAATTTCCCCCATGTCCTTCATCTTTTCCTTATCTCTTCTCTGTTTTTCCTCAGCCATTGTAGTTGCAAATAGCAAAGAAGGAGTTTCCCAGTTAAAGATCCTGTATTCTCATAAAAAAAAACAACCTGCGTTTGTCTCAGCTGAGCACAAAACTGAATATCAATATGCGTACATTTGGTTATATAGACATAAGAGTCCTCCTATCTTTCCAAGAACAACATCCTTCAGTCCACCAATGAAATTTTTTTCCTTCACTTCTGACATCTCTTTGATTGGCTTTTTGCCATTTGGGCTTTTTTCCTTATTCAGTGAGTGTATTTCTCCTTCTTCTGACATCAGTCATTTCAACAAGTTCAACCTTATCCATCTACTAAATAAATAACAGGACACAAGATACTCTCATCGATCGTTTTTTACATGACATGACCAAGTCATGACAGCTTTATGGTTTTGTGTGTCTCATGCTCTTCCTGTCTCATGTGGCTCAAGCGTCTCTTGGATAAGTTGAAAGGTTAAACAGTTGAAGAGCATTCATATTAAAGGTTAAATGTTTTCCTCGGTTTTAGAGAGAATTTGAAGAGAATTTGAGAGAGAGAATTTGAATATGCTCTTGAATATATGATCAGCCTAACACCAAGCTAACATCCTTCATAACACTAGAGAAATATAACACACACTAGACACACTACATCTATGTCTTTTACTCAGCTCGTCTCTCCCCTAATGTGTAATGTAATGTAAGACTGTGATCTGATTGTATTGTTTTAAACTGTCTTTCTCACTCTCTCTTTAGCAATTTGTCTTCCATAACACACTGTGAACAAAATATTCTGCAACAGCATCCTCACATTTCATTTACATTCACTCCTGTTACTCTGCTATGCTAAAACAGGCTTGTTATTAATGCTAAGGCTTGGCAAGTCTAAAAGCAAGTTGTAACCTCGACTTCCCTGGCTGAGCGTTATCTTCCCTACCTGAGGGCGCGTGGTCGACTCTCCACCAGGCCACTGTCATTCCTTCATTTTACCAATGACCAGCTCTGCCAAACTGGGTAAACCCTCTATACACCCCCAGTGCTGTTCCATCGATCTGGTCAGCCAATCCGTTCTTTGATGTGGACTTACAGTTTTCAAAAAGGTGTAGATGGTGACAATTCATTCAGGTGTGGAGGAACAGGCTTCATTTCCCAGTCTTGTTTTTTGCCTTCAGTGTCTTCCCCATGGCACCTCCAGTGTCCAACTTTGACTGTACCTCCTTCTGCCTATCTAATCTACACCTACTACTGAAAGATATTAGCCAATAAATAAGTAGACAGTAAATAAAACTTTACCATAACCTTGTTTAACTCACATTCACTTTCTAATCATCATGGAGCAAGGAACACTATTTTCCTATGTGCCCTTGAGCATACCCCAGTGAGAACACTGTTCCTACTGGAAATGTATTAACATTTAGAGGGGGAAACCTTGGAAGAATGTATGAGTGTGCCCATGTGTCACAGCGGGAAGACTTTTCTCTAGGAAGCAGCAAGAGGGTGAAACACTGCAGGAGCTTTCCCATGCCTTAATGTGTCTGATGGAAAGAGTAGTAAAAAGGGTCCCAAATTCCATGACATGAAATTCAGATGTGTTTCTATCTGATCAGTTTGTTGAACATGTACCACCAACAGGCCACTGCGACCTTGCTGGAAGCCACTGGGAAAGCCATTAGGTGGGACCAGCAAGGCATGCCAGGGAGCAGCAGGGGTAGAAGCCACTCTGTTCCATCAGCCTTTAGAGTGCAGACAGTGCAGGGAGGTCCTCAACTGTTGGGTAATGCCATGCAAAGGTCTGAGCTAGCTGAGCTAAAGGAAATCCTGAAAAGCCAGCAAAAGCAGCTAAACCAGCTTACTTAGCTTGTCTTCTGAACCACCCTAAACGCCCTCCAAGCACCAAAAAGGAGATGCTACAAAACTAGATCATTTTGAGAGGGAATGTAATGGTGACAGAGTCCCCCCACAAGTCAAGCCATCCTCCATTGCAACTTCATCTGCCCCAGTCAGGCCAACCAGCCATCCGAAAAACTAGAGCCCTCTGATCTGTCGAGGCACAGTTCAGATGGGGGCCCGCTTGCCTCAGTGGCCACTGGTCCAACCTAGTCTGTCCTTGCCTGCACATAACTGTGTCCATGGGAGGGGTGCAGGTTCCCGGTTTGTGAGACACTGGGTCTGTGGTTACCACAATAACCAAGATTATCTTTTTCCAGCACATAAATCCCTGAGGCCAGGAAAGACTGTGGCCCTGCCAATGGTTGGAGCTCCGGACAGCCAATGGGTGGGAAATCCCCTACACTGGGTACCCTGAATTGGATGTAGAGCTCTGTGGAAGAGTAATCCCAAAGCGTGGGGTGTTGGTCATTACCAAACCCCCCTGGTAAGTCCCCTTCTGATGTAGTGCTCTTGATATGAATGGGACTAATGTGGTTAAATAAATTTTAAAAATAAATGTGGGCAGTGAGTACCACAATGAATTGTTTGGATAGTATGACTGTGCTCTTTTTTAATCTGCCTGCACTGTTACAGGCTCATGGCCCCATCAAACAAGCTCAACTGTGCCACCAAGCCTGTGCACAAGTTCACTCAGACTACTCTGGTAGGAGAAACTTTTGCGTTCCTGGTTGTAGCATGAAGTTTGTGGCAGTAGTCACAAGTTCCCAGCAACACTTTAGCAATGCTGGATTGTTTGAGCCTCCTAGTACTGGGTTACCTGATGACCTCCTCTGCTTTGGTTCCAGTGAACCCGTAATCAATGTGTGGATTACTAATGTGGTCCTTGACTCATGCACTGTCCTGGGCATTATTGTGAGTTTGCCTGCAGGTGTTGCAGAGGGTCAGGGGTTTGTTTCAATTTCCTCTCAGGCAGCTACTGATGTCTGTCAAACAGGCAGAGATTCAGTGCAGGAGAAGATTAAAGTCACTGATTTGTCAGCGCTGTCTGAGCAGGAACAAAGCTATGTCAAGTCCCTGTTGAACAAGTACAGCTCTGTTTTCTCAGCACACAATGGTGATTTGGGTTGTACTAACCTCATCCCCCATCATATCTCTCCTGTTAGACAAGACAACAGTATGGCACCCACCTTCTGAGTATGAGGCAATTAAGTCACATATCAGCCAGTTACTGGAGACAAGTGTCATTAGGCAAAGCAGTAGCCCCTATGCCTCCCCCATCATGCTGATTAGGAAAAAACAATGGACGCCCATGCCTGTCTGTAGACTGAAACTTAACAGCAAGACTCAAAAGGATGCAGTTCCCTTGCCCCGCATCAAAGAGTCCCTGGACCTACACCCTGGCACTCACTGGACTGTGGGGTTGGTCCCTGTGCAAGCAGGAAGTAAGAGACTGGTAAGTATGGTGCTTTGCAGCGCTTGAGGTAAATTCTTCCTGGATTGCTGTGTTTAGAGGGCAACAAATACATTATTTCTGTCTTTCTGTGTGAACAAATTTGTGTGTACTGTTCCTCTGGTTAACCAGTGTGGCACAATTGATCTAACCCTTACCGCTCTGTCACACTTACATTCATTCGATTAAGTTTGTATTCTTTCTAGACTAGTTAGCACTGACGACAGTGATAGGGAAAGGTCTGGCTTAATCCACTATCATTCTGCTGTGGGAGAAAAAAAACTCTCCAGCTTGTTTGTACGTTTCTCAACCAATCTCAGTTGTCTTGAGTGGCATTAAGCACAGGATGCTGTGACGTTGCCCTTGCAAAATAGTGTTGGGGGAAACTGGTTTTGGTGCTCACTGGACTCATTAAGACCACAGAGAATTTAATAGCTGTATGTAGCTCTTGCTGAATGTTGTTAAACCGATATCACAGAAGCTTGTGTGACATGGAATGGAGCGGTTCATTTGTACAAATATACTAGCTCAGAGGTTGTTGTTATTATTATTTCATGTAGCAACGGGCATTTTGAAAACAGTAGTATGCAGATGGCAGAAGGGGAGGAGATGGTGACTGAAATAGTCACCCAGTGGCAGGCTTATACCCACAGTCTACATCTGCTGACAGATCGCATGGACAGTTTAGTTCATGAAACAATAAAAAAAAAGATAATTATATTAGCCAAAAAGCACATGGTTATAACAAGATAGCTAGATCCCACAGAGGAATCTACCAGACATAGGCTGAATTCAACAACCTGACAGCCTTCTGAAAGATCCAATTATCTAATCATTATTACTATATGCTTCGTGTTCTCTTTCATCTACAAATTACACCCTTTGTTTCAGAATATGCTCACATGCATTATAATTATTACAATTATAATTATCAGTGGTTTTCAGCTTTTACAGGGCCTATTAGTAATGTTTTGGGGGACTTACACACAGCAATTATAATGATTATATGATTACATACTGTAGCCATGGTGCATGGGGTGGACCTTGAGGTAACTTAATCATTTTGAGGATATGGAACAGGACAAACTGCGATCCTCGCCAGCTCCTTCAGAGCTGGTATTTATTAAAATGCCAGGGAGTTAACATGCATGGGCTGACATTTCCACTGACCAGTTCAGTAGTCAGATTACATACAATGGAGAGGTGACAGTGGTGTTGCCTTTCACAGGAAGTGGCTTTGGTGACATCAGGGGAACAGATTGTGGGTTTATAGCCTCATGCTCGGTCTGGGGGAGTTTATCTTCTTTATGTGCCCAAGGTCTGACTCTCACATAAGCATGTCACTCCTTTCAATTGTTCATGTTTATACTGGCGCTAAAGATGTGATGGCTCCTTAATTTCCACTCCCACTTTCCAAATAAACATTACTCGGTGTCTTGTTGAATCAGTTTATCCTGTTGCACCTTTTGCACGTTTAATCCTATTGATAGTGATCCATAACGATAAAGGTAATGAATCTCTCCTAACCAAGTTACAGGACAGGACAAGGGGACTGAATGAGCCATAGGCTGAAAATAGACCCAAAGCATTCAGTACAGTCCATTATCCCAATGAGATTATGGCAAAAACACAGTCAGTACAGTATGGTGCAGACACACTCTGCAACAGCGTGGTCTGGGATAGATACTGGAGAGTGCAGGCTGTTAAAGTCATTGAAAAAAAAGTAGAGCGAATTAAAGAGAAAGGGGTAAGTAGCAGCCCTGCAGCCCCCAGACCTTTAATGTTGGTGCTGAGGACTGAAGAATGAATTCAACTAACAGCTATGATGGTAAGGACAGTGCTGTCTATATTGATCGGAAAGATGCTGGAACAATCAAACAAAGCATCTTGGACTGTACAGGCAATTAATCTCCAACAGGGCCAAGGGCATAGCTCCAGTTAGCCTATGGGCAGTGGTCACCATAGCAACCATTACAAGAATAAGCAGGGAGTCCTTACAATGCACTTAACTGTACAACAACCAAACCTCCTGCACACACACACACACACACACACTGGTGAGTTTCAGGTGCACCATTGGTATGCAGTGTGTTTCATGAGGTGTGTTCACTTTAGCCCTATTACAGCAGGAAACGAGACACAGCCCTCACCCATCATTACTATAATTGGTTAAATTGCAACTAGATGTAACTCTCCACACCTGCTGCCAATTTTGCAATGAGAACATCCTGCAGAGGAAAAAAATTGCTGTACTAGTATATAGATGACAGGTGACTTTTCTCCTGGGTGAAGATGATAAACAGCTTTATTTATATTTTCCTCCCACACTGACAGCCTTAGACAAACATTGCACTAACAAAACTTAAAACGCGCACGCACACACACACACACACACACACACACACACACACACTCCAATCTCCAATCTCCTCCCACTTGTAGGATCTCTACTGGCTCATTGTGAAAGAGAAGAAGAATCTGTAGTGTCCTCACCCTTCCTCTGCCCTGGATTGATTTTATGTAGCGTTCCAAGAGAAGAGCAGGATAATGAGATCACAGCATGCATTTTTCATGGCCAGGATGAAAGCGCAACAGACACAGCTCCGAATCTACATTTCAAATAAACTGCAGCCCACGTCCCTCCCAAAAGAACCTTTGCCTCAGAAAATGAACTCATCCTTCAGTGTTCTCTCTCTAAATAAGAGACAATATCCTTCCCGTGGCCGGGCAAATAGCATGGAGACACATTCTGCCCAAACCTCAGATGTGGTTGGAGAGCCTTATTTTCATTCTTCTGAAGCTTTTCATTTTGTAAATTAAATGGCACAGATAGAGGGTATAGCTAAAGTTTTTGAAGCTTTTTATTCACAACTCATCCCGTTTTTAGGGCCTGCTAAATGCTTTCCATGACTAATAATAAGATATTGAACGGCTCACTGAATATACGGCCCTCCTGATCCTTATAAAGAGCAGCACAGGTTTGATTTAGCAGTGTTTTATTGCTGGGATATTAGCTAGCTGCACAGAGCTGTATTTCAGAAAGCTATATTCTGTTCCTCAGACAGAGGGATCGAACCTGAGAAAGCTGCCATCTGCAGGCAGCCCTAAAATAGACTTGCAGCCATTTCCTATGACTGTGTGACAGCGCGAGGGGAGACAGCACAATAACAGTGATTACATTCTGATAAAGGCAGTAATTTCATTGCAGTAGGCAGCTGCAGTGGCTCCTCGGCTTTGTGGTATGGAGCACAGCCGAGACATTTCAGCATGCAGATGTCTTAACTTATAGGTACGCTTCAGTACAATGATATAGGCTTGACTGTGTGCTTTTTAAAAGGTAACAATGTACAGTTGCTCCCATGTGAAGTATTATGTTCACACTGGCTGGGATGTAAAATACTGCACTCAGATGCTGCTCGGTTCCCATGCATTTCATTCAGGACTGTTCCGGCCAAGTGCATCTCAATCAACCCATTACCTCCAAACCATTAACCAATTCAGGGGGGGCAATCATGTTCAATTAGCATGCTTTTTCCTCCCAGTTGTGACTCTGAGTTCATGAACGTGGAGGAGGAGATGATGACTTCGTCTTGAATGGCTCTGAACACCTGCTTCAAAGGAAATGCAGGACAGGAATTTCTAGAAAAGACAGACAGCTCTAAATGTAAGTAAAAGAACTTGTACAGTGAGTTGTTTTGATTTTAGTATAACTTATGATTCTGTGAATACATTTCTTGTCCTTCATCTGATTAACTCAAAAGCTGCCAGGAGAATGCATTTCAGATAACTCAAAATGTATTCCTTTTGAGGAAAAAAAGGCAGAATCCAGTAGCCAGGCTTATTCTTGATGGCCTGGAATAATCTACTGTGCAGTATCTCATTTATTTTGGTTATTTTAGTCGGTCAATTTTGGGATGTGGATATTCTTGCACACATATCTTGACTGAGTGACAGCTGAACTCTTTTCTCTTCTTAACAGTGGCAGTAACCCATTTACATACTGACAGGAAAAGTCCCACTTTTAATAGCTAGGGGTTTGTAGACGTAGTGGAAATAGTACTCCCCCTCCCCCTCATCCTTTGAGAATCAGAAAGTTACTGTCCTGGGAAGATGGAGCAGTGCGCGTGCAAACACACACACACACACACACACACACACACACACCCATACTTTGCATAGAGAAGCAGCAATGAGCAGAATAACGGCGGAACACTACCAGCTGTTGTGACACAATGAGTAATGTACTCTGCCACAATGCACGCATCAATTCTCATTGTGTCCCATCAAGCCTTTTGGAGATCCGCATTAAGGGAAATGTTGAATATATTATTCAGTAGGAGTTCTTCAGGTCATTGTTTGGACTGGTAACGTTTAAAACTGCACTCTGCTTGTCTGTAGCTGTTTATCGCCTGTTTATCTCTATCTGGATGCGTGAACTACATCTCTCCTGTCTGCTGGATGACAGGGTCACAGAGCTCTGAGTAACAGGCTGTCATGACAAAATTGTGCGAAAAAACACCATCATTCTGTCATATTTGGACTTGGTGGTTTCACATAATACCTCACACAGTTAATGACAAAAGATGGAGATATCAGAACAAACTTGATGGAAAATGGGGAATGGGGAGGTTTATTTTTGTCGAGGTTATTCAGCTGAGGGTGAATCTGAATACAGACCTTAAATCTGTCGGTCTCTAAGTTACAACAGTCATACTCACTTGCAATGTAGAATCAAGAGGAGAGGTAAACCTTAATCATTCATTCATTTTCCATTCCTTATCAGGGTTGCGTGGTGTCCCAACATGCATTGGGCACAGTTCACCAGTCCATTGCAGTAAACTAAATCAAATAAAATTAATTACTTGAGTGGGAGCTGGTGTTGGAGCAATACACACACACACTTGCACACACGGTGTAGTTTTAATTACTGAATGTTTTGGCGGTTGTTGTCCTGTGTGCCATAATGAGTACAGAGCATATGAGACCCCCCGCCCCCCTCTCATCATATTGACCCTGCTTTTTCACTGTATTTACTGACTGGTCTTTGGGGACAGTGTGCTGAATTTTGTTCATTTCACACAACATCACCACTAATTTCCTCCATTCTATTCCCATCTTTACCCCATTTTAGTTCAATTCTGGACACTTCCCCCCTGTTTCTGATTGTCTACTTTGATACACCTTCTCTCAAACAGCATTATGAGGCTTTAATACTTACAGGAGTACACATCTACATGTGAGAATTAATTATTGCTCACTGGCCTGTGAATTTCTAAGCTCGCTTGTGCAGTTTCACCAATGCCTCATCGTATTCACTTACAGTATTATTATAATCCTGCTTCTCAGCTCATCTGTGACAGTCCCTTTGGTCCACTTTCACTCTCAGGACCTCGCTGTCATTATGTGAAGATGTCAAAACCTGTTACCATGCTATTGGGCCAATCTATAGTCTGCCCTTTTCTAGCCTTGAAGCATGGGGTCTTTCAGAGAAACTGGAGCATGAATATTCAACTGTAAAGATGATGATGAGGGAGGAGGAGGAGCAAGGATTGAGGAGAGGAGGCAATGGAATGGATAGGCAGGAGAAAGAGGAGTCCATTTCTTTCTTCTCCTCAACTGAAGGCTTGTCAGTTTATGTGTGCATTGCATGATTCTCCCACGTCCTGTCATGTAGCAAGGCAGCTCAGTATAGAGTCTCCATGGCAATGGGAGAGCAAGAAGGAAGAGCGGGGAGGTTTCTGAGAACTCATGTGGAGATCTCCATTGAACTGAAGGAGACCAGAGCACGAGTGGATGATTCAGTCACTCAGCAAAGAAAACAAGAACACAGAGGGGTGAGAAAAAGTAAGGACAGTGAATATCAGGCTTTTTGGAGAGAGCAGTGTTGAAATCACACACTATATCACACGTTTTTGGATGACTTACTCGTCACCTGCTAGGCTGTTTGAGCCCCTCACTCTCTAAGATAAGGGGCAGATTTCTGTGAAATGATGCTGCCAAGAGGTACTCAGGTACTCGATACTGAGATAAGATTTTTGCAAAGACTCACTCTCTGGACATCCATTCACACTGCCAATTTGCTGGCACAATATGTATGTAATGTAAAAAAAAAAATGTGTGAGCCAATTCAGTCTCAGTGAGGCTAAATCAGAAAATCTGTGCGGTGGGAACAGCCCATTGTCAACACCAAAATTGATGACATTAACTGTAGAGTGACGGAAAAAAAACAACACCATATTTATCCATTTTTGCAACAGAAAGAAAGACCAATAGGCTGACAGAGAGACACACAGAGCGGGCAGGAAAGAAATAATGGATCTACTTGCCTGGCCCTTTGTGTCTTAGGCCATCTCTTTCCGTGTGTGAGGTGGACACGTTGTAAATGTTCCTTTCCAGACCTTCATAAATCATGTTGTGTTATGAGAGGCCCCGGCCCTCTCCCTTGGTCTGTCTCTCCATCCCTCCTGCTCCCACTTCTCCATGGCCTTGCTTTCAGGTAGAACTCAGTTGCCATGGTGATTTCAATTGCTGTTGCTGCTACAGTACGAGGAGGACTCGTACTGTGCATTATATTTACATTCCCGAACATTCACAGTGGCCAGCTCAGCCAGCCATGTATCTCCCTGACAGCACAGCCTCCCCTCCCTCCCTCAGTCTACCTTTTCATTTGAGATTTACATGGGATCAGATATGAACAAAGCAGAGGCTGCAACCTGATGAGGAGCCTCAGGATTGCAATGTGCAAAAACACCCTTATATTATTTATATATTTAATTATATTTGTTTGTTTAAGTATTCATTTTAGCGTTTATCTCACCCCTGTGATGGACAGGTAATCTATCTAATCTATCTCCCTGCCTTCTGCCCAGTGCATACTGGGATAGGCTCCAGTTGATCCTGAAAAGAAACAAGTGGGTGAAGAAAATAACTGAACTGGATTGAAATGAACTGAATTAATTGAAGAGAGAACTGATAAGTGATACAGAGAGAGCAAGAGAGAGAGAGAGAGAGAGAGATACATGATCTATACAGTATTTGTGCTCTGAAAGAGAGTTATTTAGCCTTTGGATCATAGCCATGTGACAGTATGATAAGCAACAAAATACTTCTCCAATCATACATAGTGTGTAAATCTGCTAGTATAGCAGGGCCTCTGCACACAGCACTCAGACGATGTGGATTTAGGTTATTGCTTTTTTTTGTTGATAAAAGAATGACTGTGTTTTGATTTACAAGGATAGTTCAACGCTTTCCAAGCTCAGAGTCAATCAAATACACATGCAAAGGGTGTGTGGTTTTTCTCCTCTTTCCGCTGCAGTAGATTAGTCTCACATACTGTATGGATGCAGATGTATCAGATCAATATCCTGCAGCTAGTGCAAGCCATGTAATTGAGTCGAACCTCAACAGTTTAGTCAATCTTATTCCATAGTCAATATGATTATGTGTTCTGTGAATGGATTAGTTAATATGTAAAATTCAAAGCTCTATGGAAATCTTGTTGGTTTTTATGCTTTGAAAGAGTGCGAGTGAATGTGAGTGAATGTGCTCTGAGAGGCACACAAATGCACAATCAGTTATTTTCTTTGTCAGTCCTTTGAGGTTGCCAGTTTCACCTGGGGTGTTAGGGTTTTATGATATGACTAGCTTGTCTATACACATCAAGGCCATTTTCTTTCTCATAGCTCTTTCTTTCGGGCTGCCCACCGCCTATTCATACACATATCCTGAGCCCCCCTACCCCGATACCCACACCAACATCCCCAATTACCCCTCAAGCTCCCAGCAGCCTTGCACATCCCCTCACATTGAAACGGTCCAGTTGCTATGGCAACCCCATACAGCAGCATATTATTCCCTTTCAGAATTCAAAAGAGGATCAATTAGTGATGATGTCACTGCGTCAGTGAGCCACTCAAATCCTGATCACGATTCCTTCAGAGTGGCCAGCCGGGGCCTGGTGTTTTGCGTGTGTATGTGCTTAAGTGCGTGTGTGTGCTATTTTAGAGAAATAGTGATCTGAGAAAAAAAAGGATAACTAAAAGGAGAGGAATTGTTCTCAGCTTCAGCAGCATCTCTCTCCAGCTACGGGTGGAATATGAAAGCCGACTTGAGGTGCCTGAGTCACCACTACACACTGTGTGGGAGGGCTTGATGACAGCAGGATGGGGAATAGAGGAAGAATGAGAGACAGCAACATCCAGCATGAGGGTAGATGAGAGAGAGAAATCAGAAACACCTGAATTTTATGTTTTTGCAGAGCTATATGTGTGTGGTTGAGAGGATCTTTGTAGAAGAAGTCAAAGAGGACAAGACAAGTCGAATCTAGTAGCCTACACTCCATTGTGGCACTTCTGAAAGAGCTAAGTTGCAGAAAAAAAACATTGCACTGCAAATATAGACTTTCTCCTGGTATTTCTCTCGCAGTGCAAAATTGAGATAGAAACCTACCACCTACCTCAATAATCCTACTGCAACTCTTGCACTTCTCCCCTCTCATATCTCCTATCTTCTATCTAGACCAACAATGCACCTGTGTGCCATGGAGGGACAAGTGTGTACATGGTTTCATTCCAGCTAAACACTACAAGGTAATTTCACTGAGTAGCACAGCGTCAGCCAGTAACTAATTAGTGAAATCACCAACTGCAGTCTTTGGCCACTGACTGCCCCAGCTTTATTGAGGCCAGTCACACAACAGATTGAGTCTTCTGCTTGTTTTTCATTCTCCTGCATCATAGATTGTTCATGCCAGTCGGAAAGAGAAGGAAAGAGATAGAGAGAAGAGAAGGAGAGCGTATTTTTAGAGGCACTTTTCAAAAGGCCCTCTCCTCCTCCTCTGTTCGTGCATCATCACAACTGACACTGAAGTGATCATGCTTGTAAAAAGGCCAGCAAGATTTGGATTCCTAAAAAAAAATTGCAGCCAAATTTTGCACATGAGATTGTGGTGTTCAGTATATTTGCAAATGTGTCTAGGCTGTGTGGGGATTGTGTGCTTCATCTTATGTGATAACTATGACAATAAGAGTGAGTTTCCTTGGATTTTTTCAGGCATTTAAAGGTTTACTGAACTTAGTGCAGACACCTGTCCTGTGAAAGAAAACATAATTTACTGATTTGTAAGAGTTACTCATAAGCACACAAGCTCACGAGAGCATCAGAAAGTTGTAATGCAAAAAAGCCACTCTACATCAAAACGTACATTTATTTACTGAGACTGAAAAATTATTTAAGTTGCTGTCCATGGTTCTGATATTTATTTATTTATTTATTTAGACGTGGTCACCACGGCCTTTTTGTGTCTTGTGCCATTAATATCCACACACATGTTCTACCCAATCTCATTTAACGTCATTTAATGTATTAAATCTGGTGTGACTGGTTTATTTCACATAGCCTA